>JAJJKE010000073.1:0-175771 GCA_022376655.1 Xylariomycetidae sp. FL0641
CCGGACGGTCTATAAGGGCCAAGTGGTGTATTTCCTCGGCACAATCAAGGCCACGGTCAGCACTGTCTTCGTCAAAGGGCGCAAGGTCCAATCTGCTTTCTTCGGTCAACATACTCGTCCCATTTTTCGAAGCGAGTCTGCTAGATATGTGCTGTTCATTCAGATGGCCCGTGAGATGTGGGACTTCGACTCGGATGGCTCAGGCGATATCATGTTCTACAAGGTGGTGAATGGCTTCCTGCCAGCACTGTTCAAGAAATGGGCAACGCTGCAGGTAAAGCACCTTGTCAGCATCGTCCTCTTTGCCCGTGTCGAGTACGATACGGGCTTGACAACCGAGCTCGCCAGCACCGCCCTCCATAATGACTATTATACGGGCTTCCAAACGTCCGGGAACAGGCGCCCATATAAGGACTTCTATCGCATTGTCGTGAGTGAGATGTCTAGTGGGGAGTGGACGAGAATCCTGCACCAGCTGAAGAGCGAGTTCAACATTTTTCGCCGCGACATCAGCCTACACCACCAGGCGGCAATGAGCACCACGATGAACATACCGGAAGAGACCACGCCAGATGGCCCACAAAGCCCTTCCACGAGCAGGATCCGGGCGGAATCCTCTCTGGCTATGTACGGCAATTTCCTAGAGGCGATCAATCTTGCGTCGTCACTGTATGCACACGACTATATCGATCGTGATCTGCTGCGCACCGGCATATCCATTGTGGTTATTAGTCCGGGCCCCGGTGTATTCGAAGTGGAATACGAATCTCTCCGGCGGACGACTGAGGCACTCGTAGGAAATGGAATAGGCATAGATCTTATATGCATCCCAAACTTGCCTCTGCATTCGGTGCCACTATTCAGATATCGCAACCCCCATTTCCTCGGCGCTTACCCCAGGGGCGGCCAGTCCAGGTCGCTACGAAGTCGAGACAGTACGCCAAAGCAGACAACGCCTCTGGTTGGTAGCTATGCCAGCAGATTCAGTCTCTCCGAATCGCTATCACCCACCAAGATGGGCGATCGAGGAGACTCGGTGACCTCCCGAATATTACATGACGAATGGTCCTTCGCTCTGCCGCAATGGTTGCATGTCTCCTACTGGACGGGGAAATCGGAAGATGCTCTTTCGTTCCAAGGAGTCACCCTGTCAGCAATCAACCCCTCTACAGGGGAATCCGATGATGACTTCACGATCCGATGCCGGCTGTATGATCTCCAGATGCGAAGTGTGTTGGAGACAAACGAGATCGAGACAACCCCTCTACACTCGGATCCGGCCTACCCAGCCATAGAGAAGCAGGGAAGCATTCTCACTTCATCCGCGGCAGCTAGCCAAAACCGCAAAGCACCAGATCTGTTATTCGAACCAGTTTACGGCTTCCATAAGTTTACCCGCGAGAAACTGACCAAGTCTAGCGACACGTCGTTATGGAAGACACTGCAAGCTTTTGATGAGTCGAGGGCACGGCTTCCACCGCGACGGCGTACGCAGCGCCCGGGGAACGCCCGCGATCTGGAAGAGGCTACACAGAAGCAGCTAGTCGAAGATACAAACTTGTTTGGAACATCGATGGGAGACAAGAAAACATCACTGGCCCCTCCAACACTTTCGACAAGTGTAACGTCTCCAGCGAAGGTCGAGACCGAGGCGCCTCAGTCCAGTAACGCATCCCGGAGGACCTCGAATGCATCATTGACGCAGCCGAGGTCGATCCCGCCGCGGACGCCCAAATTGATGCGGCAGATCAGCCTAGGTCATCGTGGTTTCGGAATCGCAGCTCCGAGCATTGCCACGGCCGAAGTGAAGACCGAACATGTCAGTGCGATGCCATCTGGTCCTGGGCCAAGCAACACGCCGCCGTCGCGAGCTGTATCGATGTCGCCCATGAGGCCTACACCCCAGCTTGGCTCGCTCAGGAGTAACTTATCTGGGACATCTCTACACTCGCTAGGGCAAGCCCGACTCGAGCTCTCGGGCTCGGTTGATCGTACGTCAAGTACACCGAGTCGACCCATCCAGATCAAAGGGCCAACTTCCACGGCGGACGCAACGAGCACCCTGAAAGCTGGTCATAAGCTAGCGACACCCGTGGCTAAAAGCGTACGGCATGAAAATCCCGATCTGCTGTACTCCAACGATCTTAGAGCAGAGGACCAGAAGAGACTGTTCAACTCCAAGCTCCGGGCAGGGGGTGTGCCAGAGCTGCCCTCGACCTTGTCGCCCACGACCGCCATGGCACCTTGGCTTGTTGTACTCAACCCATCTAACCCCGACGCGAACCGAGTTGATGACTCGGTGTTGTTCAGTCGATGGCAGCATGTCTTTCCACGGCCTTCCGAAATGCGGGTAATGAAATGGAAGTCTCTTTCATCGCCTGCTGCAGTGCCTCTCACCACTGAGTACTTCCCCACCCAAATCCAATTCAACACCGAATACCAACGCCAACCGTACAATATCGCCCAGGAAACCGATGACGATATGGCAGAGGAACCCAAATCGCGTGCGGAATTCTTGCGAGAACTCGTTAGTGCCCGGTTCGCTCATGGTTTTCAAGTTGTGATCGGACCGTCGGTTGCCAAAGCATTCGACCAAAAAGCAGTCCGGATTGCCGACATCTTCTCCATCGATAACACTGTGGATGACGGAACCAGCATTTTCATGAGTGTTGGAAACACGATTCACCAGCTGTCGTGTGTAAACGGCACCGAAGTCGAAGTGAACATCTTTACACGGAAGCCGACCGAATCTCTACAGCAAGACAATGCCGTTTCCACTTTGTACAGGCCAGCCGTGCGTACCTATCTGGAGGAAGGGTACCGGAGTGTGGATATTGATATCATGACCCCCAAACCGGAACGGAATTGGAACTACATCGATTCGTACTTGGCCGGGCACACTGATGAGATGACAGACAACCTGAGGTTCTGGCGAGCCCGCTTTGTCTTGATTCCCATGTACCCGCGTACCTCTTCGGCACCAAAACCCGGCGGTGGTCTCAACGAAGACGACGAAGAAGAGGTGCGTCTGGAAGGGATCAAACGCCTGGCGCAAACCTGGCAGCGTCATCGGTATCTATCGCCTTCCGAACGCCATTTCCAAAGCGCCGGTGCACGCAAACGGGATCCAAACCCACTTGACATTGTCTACAAAACAGATGACCCCTCTGTAGTGGTCGCTGCCGAGCTGGAAACCCTTCCCCTTTTCGAGAATGTGGACAACACGTCTCGTAAGGGGCTGGTGTCCAACAAAGAACGGTTTTCGAAGTCCAACTTCAATGTCGCAGCCTTGGCCGAAGCAATCCAACAACCTGTCGAGGCCGGTGGTATCCGCATGCAAACGAGACGCTGGCACTTTCGACTTCATTACCACTGCTTCATCGGCTCGGACATGACCACATGGCTGCTTGACAATTTCGAAGATCTTGACAGTCGGGAAGAAGCGGTTGAACTGGGCAATACGCTGATGGTTTACGATGATGACAAGTCCAAGGATAAGGAAAAGGAGAAAGAGGCAAGCAAGGACGCCAAGAAAGACCGCGACCGTGGCATCTTCGTCCACGTCGAGAAGCGGCACAATTTCCGCGATGGCCAGTACTTCTACCAAATCGCTCCCGAGTTTGCGAAGCTACAAGCGCCTGGATGGTTTAACAGGAAAAAAGACGTTTCTGTGCCTTCCACGCCCCTCGCGGAAAACGTGCCAAAGGGTTCCCCTCGCGTGCAGCCCTTTCCACCACGTCCGACATCCTCCACCTTTGACGAAAACTCGCCCATCTCTGAAAGCACTACACCAACCCTGGCCACAGCTTTCGGAGGCAAGCGCCCCAAGGTCATGCTTAGCAAGATGATGAAGTACGACGTGGACCACCGCAAGAAATCCTATCGACCAGAACGCATCAACCTACACTACGACCGGCTACATAATCCGGACAATTGCTTCCATATCCGCATCGAGTGGATGAACGTGACGGCGAAGTTGATCGAAGACGCGATCAAGAACTGGGCAGCCATGTCGGCCCACCACGGTATGCGGCTGGTGGAAGTGCCCATCGCCGAAGCTTGCACTATCGTCGAGACGAACCCGTTCCGCAAGCCGTACCGGATCAAGCTGGCGATGCCGCCACCCTCGCAGCGGCCGGTGACCTATTACGACCCGGGCGCGTTGGGGCCGCAGGCGCCGCCGCACGCCAAGTTCTTCTACCAACGCATGATCCTGAAGCGGTTCGACTTCGTGCTGGACCTGGAGGCGGCCAACCACTTCCCGGCCAACGTCGACGTCGCCTACTCGTGGGGCAAGCCCGACTTCCGCTACTCGCAGTTCATCCACCGCTCCGGCATCCTGCTGGCCGAGATCACCGACGAGGGCGACCTCTACCTCCTCGCCAACCGCCTGTACAGCAACCGCGCCGCCGCCTCCAACATCGCCGCCCCGCAGCAGGCCGCCCGCAACGCGAGCGCCGGAGCCGCCGAACCCCCGCCGCCTCCCGCCCCGACCCAGCAGCCGCCGCAGCAGCAGCAACCCCCGCAGCCGCAGCAAGCGGAGCGGGTGGCGCGCCTCATGGCCAACAACGCGTACTCGGCCTACGGCCTGGCCGAGCCGACCCCGATGGCCTCGCCGCTGTCCCGGCCGGTGCTGTTCCAGCAGGCCTCGCACCTGTCCTCCCTATCCTCGCAGCCACCGGGGGGCCCCCCGCCACCGCCCGCCGCCGCCCTCGCGTCGCCCTCGTCCATCTCCTCCGCCACCCGCACCGCCCCCGCCCCCGCCGGCGGCGTGCACCGCCACCTGCTGGCGGCGGGCGCCGGCATCCCCGAGCCCGAGGGCATCAAGGACGCGCTCGAGGCCTTCTGCGGCGACCCCGCCCAGCTCGACCGCTTCTACCGCGACACCCTGGAGCGCGGCGTCGGCGTCGGCGGCGGCGGCGTCGCCACCCCTAGCATGGCGGCCGCCGCCGGCGAGCTGGGCGCCGTCCCCGACGCCGGCATCCCGTCCCTGGGCCTGCCGCCCGGCATCCTGGGCGAGTCGCTGCACGGTGGTGGTGGTGGGCCGGGTCCAACCCCTCCGAGTCCCGGGCCCCGCCCCGGCCCCGGGTTGGCGGGGAGTTTGCTGGGGAGGCGCGGGAGCGTGCAGTTTGGTTGATAAGGTAGGATAGATGGATAGATGGATAGATACCTTGTGGAAGGGTAGGGGGATGATGCGGGGGGTATGTAGGTAGCGTGGCGTGGTAAGTTAGTAGCAGGTCATGATGATACACCAGTCGGAGGAATTGGATCACGACCATGTCCAGGGCCATGTACTCGCAGTAGGGTTGATCGGATGTAGATCAGACTATAGCTAGATCTCGGGCTCAAGGGATGCTTTGCTTGAACTGCTCACATTTTCCATGAAGCACTTTTGAGATGCGGCTGCTTGACTTAAAGAAACAGGGTATGTGGCACACCCACATGTCATACCGGGACAGGGGGGAGAGAGTATCGCTTCGAATCTAACATGCCACGACGCACGCAAGACTCTATATATATGTCTGTCTGTCTACTCAGGCCGTGATATCGCGTATTACATGGGTATCTATCTAATCTCCAGCACAATCCCCTCGGCTTTTACCCTCCAACGGCATCCACCCTTCCCCCTTTAACCCTCCATAGAAACCTTCTTCTCATCGACCCCCCTCTTCATCCCCTCCTCCTTGTCCGCCTGTTCCACATCGCTCTCGCGCTCCGCATCGCGCTTCAAATCATACTCGGAATCGAGGACGAACTCCTCGTGGTCGAGCTTATGGAAGGTGAACCAGAAGGCGACGAGCATAACCACGCCGGCGATGGTGGGGCCGGCGAAGGCCCAGACGAGGTAGGGGTCGCGGATGGCGGGGGCGGTGGCGAGGCCGATAGCGGCGCTGATGGCGCTCATGAACAGGTTGATGCTGGCGACCAGGCCCTTCATGTTGCGGGGGGCGCGGCTGTAGGCGATGGCGTAGGCCGGCACGTTGACGAAGATCTCCGACACCGCCCCCAGCACCACCGGGATCGCGTACAGCGCGTACGATACCGTCGACAGGTGGTTCGCGCCCTCGGGCACCCGCTCCGCGCACGTCGTCGCCCGCCACCCGCACGGCGAGCTCTTGTACACGTAGTACTGCAGCACCGCGTAGCCGATGGACCCGACCGCCCCCAGCGCGAACCCGAACGTCATCCGCCCGATCGGGCCCCAGTGGATGCCGCGCCGCCGCAGGAACGGGTATACCAGGTGGTTCATGAACGGGATGCCTGGGAACACAGGCACGGGTTAGCATAGGAGAAACCGAAACCTCTTCGAGGCGGGCACACCACCACGCCTATTATATACCTATATCACGGAGGGGAGAGGTGGGAGGGGACCTTACAAACAACAATGGCAACCGAGTTCAGGTTGTCCAGCAGATCGTTCGGCAGGCCGTTGGTGTCCATGCCGGCGGTCAGGGCGTTGGCGGCGGCGCCCAGCCCGTAGTCGTTGATCTGCCAGATGGGCGAGAAGAGGAAGATGCCGCAGGCCTGGAAGGTGCGGCGCACGTCGTTCACGAACTGGTCGTCGTAGGCGTAGGCCTTGGCGCTGCCGGCGGCGCGGCGCACGCTGGGCTTGCCGGCGTCCCAGAAGCCGGCGCGGCCGATGCGCCTGAGCCCCCCGTGGGCGAAGACGTCGCCCAGGACGCGGAAGACGTTGCCGAGGTCGGAGCCGCCGGGGGCCTGCTTGACCAGGCGCGGGTTCAGGTACCACAGCAGCGGCGGCAGGGCCAGGTACAGGATCAGCGGGATCAGGTAGGCGGCCCAGTAGCCGACCAGCTTGGCCAGGTAGACGGTCGGGATCCCGAACAGCGCGCCGATGTTGATGAGCAGGTAGAACCACAGCATGACCGAGTTGACCGACTCCTCCGGGTCGACGATGACGCGCTCGCCGCCCTTCTCCGTGACCACGTGCGGCACCTTGTGCGGGCTCTGGTCGATCAGCGTCGGCGAGATGTTGGGCTTGAACTGCGCCGCGCCCACGCTGAGCATGTACAGGCTGAGCGCAAAGGGGGCCATGGCGTTGCCGGCCTGGAGGATGGGCGGCAGCGCCGAGATGACCATGATGATGTGGGCGACGCCGCAGATGCCGACGCCCCAGCAGATCATCTTGAAGCGGCCGTACTTGGTGTCGGCCAGCCAGCCGAAGTACACCGGCAGCGCGTAGGCCAGGAACTTGAAGCTCTCGGTCATGGCCGTGGCCACCACGGTGCCTCGGCCCAGCGCGCCCGCCGTGTACTCGGACCCCTTGGCCGACGCCCCCGTCCCCGGCCCGTCCGGCGGCAGCGGCGCCCGGATGAAGTTCTTGTACACCTGGTTGCAGCCGTAGTAGGACGCCCGTTCCGCGAACTCCACCGCGCACAGCCAGTAGCACGTCGCCGGCATCTTGCCGGCTACGCGCCGGAGGGTTGACTTTTCTTCTTCGGTAGGCAGGATCAGGCCCTGGAACGTCTCCCGCCCGTCGTCGTTCACGCTCACCAGAGCGGTGGTTTTCGGCGCCATCTTCTGATCTAGCGCGACTTCGTCCACAGACGAGCGCACCGCGGCCACGGGCGCCACGGCTGTTCCGATGGTCGTCGATGTGTCTGTGTGGCTGGATGTCAGTAGTTGTTCTATCGCTTCTGGATTACAAGCCAGAGCAAGGAATGAACGACTTACCCGCCATTGTGGGCACCAGGGAGGTACAAGTCTACCAGGTAAGTCCACCAGGAGAACGATGTTCTTTGCCCAAGGCTTGTTCCAAGCCCTGTTCTCTGATGGCCTTCCTCGACGTGAAGAACAGTCGGGGGGTTCTTGGAGAAAAAGCAGTCAACCGTGGGGAAAGACAACGGCAGCGAGTGCAATCCCGTTGCTTTTACATCCTTTCATCCCTGACCATACGGTCCCATATCGTCCAATTCTTCGCAACTGCGCTTGTCCCGAGAAAGTTCATCGGTGGCGACGGCGACTTGGCCAGAACCAGTTTGTTATCAAACCCGTCGGTCTTGGATGGCCTGATACCTGATAAGAATGCCGCCATATCCAGAACGTACGGGGTAAAACAACACAGGAACCCGTGCCGTTGGACGCGCGCTCACGGATGCACAACAGATATTGGTCCTGCCCAGCACTTCGCCAAGGCCGACGGGATGCCAACCCCCAAGCCAACTCCAAGCCCTTCGGAACCCACCGCGGCCAATCAACCCTCGCGACATGAGCGTGTTATCAATATCGACATCTCTCCACACGACCAGGCGCAACGATGTTATCTCGCGATGCCCAGGATGCGTATCAAGACGCCGTGGGTCGCGAACCCCGAACGCCGGCTGGGCGACCTTGGCCGGGAAGCATGCGCGCAGACCTCGTCCCTCGATGCGGTAGGTGCTAAGGATATTGGTACGACCATGGCAAGATTGGAGCAGTCAGTCAGCCAGCCAGCCGGCCATTGAGCGACGACGTGGCGTGGATAGAGGGAGAGGTAGAGAGTCCCGGTACGGATGGATGGTCGTTCGTGGTAGCAACTCGCAGTCCGCCCCAAGGTCAGATAGCCACGTGCTCCAGTACCTCTCCACGAAAAAGACTAGGCTCCAGCACTCATTGTGCCCACTGCCCAGGGCCATGGCACTGGGTCACCTTCCCGATTCCACCGAGGCGTCGATCGGTGCCACGAGTGAAGGGGTGAGTGGGCACGCGTGACCTGTGCCTACCGGTGTTGTTTTCTCCATACCCCGGCTTCCAGAGCGAAAGCAGCCTGCCCCATCTAGACAGATGAATCACCCAGCCCTGATTTGCGGCACCTATATTGGTTACATCTTGGGAAATGCCCAAGCTTCCCTTGAGGCCGGGGAGCTCAGGGTATATATACCGCCCTTCCAAGGTCCATGTGCTCTGGGAGGTGTCTTCCAGCTGTGGCACTTGATGGCAATTTCCGTACGCCACCATTCCGGGAATCGGTGTTCTGAATGCTCTGGAGGCACATCAGAATCATGGCCCGTCAAAGCAGCCTGTGAACCTGCGTTACGTGGCCATCGTCGGTATGACGGCGACCCGCTGGGGAGGCATGTTATATCCGGGACGTCAGAGGAATCCACAAGATTGGAAGGCCAACTGCCCTTGAGCACCGGCTGCGTAAAGATATGGTCAGCATCACGGAGGGAAGAGGACGTCTGTTCAGAGAATACCTTCTTTCTCGAGGCAGTGGCCTTGTACTTGCAAGACAGACGAATTTAAGGCCCATGATGACTCACACAACCGACCCACGCCCACCCTCGAGATTCCGCTATCGTGGCACGTACACGGTTCGTGGTGCTGGATCACATTGTGGTCGGGAGGAAGCATGGTCCCCATTTACGGTGTCTGGAAAAGAGGATTTTTCTGATTCCTACCTACCTGGTATATCGATAAGGATGAACGGTCGTGACTGCCGCCCCAACCTCCGCAAGCCAAAAGGGGGAGGCACGAGCAACCACCGACATCACTAACAGGTTATCAATCCAGCGACGAATCCCCCGGCCAGTTTCTATGACGAAGCCAGGACTCTTACCACAACCGGCAAGCTGAGGCCACTTCGCGTCAGGTCGCAGCCTGTCCACCCTGCCTTGCATAAGCCGGCGGCCCCCAACGGGGCCCCAACAGGGGTGCTTTTCAGCCTCAACCGACGATTTGGCCCCCAAAACCACGACAGCCGCCCTCCCACGTCCACGGGGTTGCGTGACGGACCATCACTGACGGTCGACCGCCCTCCGCGCGCATAGCCAATGGTGTTTCGAGGACCTGTTTCGAAGCTGCTCTTTGGGGTACCGGGTCCCGGAGGCCTGGGCGGGCCGCATCCTTCCCGCTGCCCGACGCTGTACGGTACTTGTTGGATCTGGGGGCTAGCTGGACGGTCTGGGGAAGCGTACCTGGGAGCTCTAGATCTGTGGGGGGAAAGTACCTGGCATATTCCTAAGATATGTGGTGTGTTTGAGGTTTTGGCGGAATGGAGGTGCTTCCGCCCCTGAGCATTGCGGGTTCCCATGCCGAACACCGGCTGATGGCAAGCTACTACTCACTTATACGGTCACCACATGAATGCAATGTCAGACTCCAGCAATAGTGTACGTGTTATCGGGGGTTAAAGCTCGTCGCAATAACCTACGGTGCCTTTCTACAAATCATCAGCTTGGGGCTGTGGTGCCATCGTCGAGTGACACAGACAAGACCCCAAGCACGCAACAACCACACCTGACCTCTCCTCTTGTCATACTAGCGACTAATAACTACCTCATTCAACTCAGCACGAATCCGATAGATAGACGTAACGCAAACCCCTCATTTACCAGCTGCTCATCACCCCCGAGGATCCCATCTCTCTCTCTCTCTCTCTCTTTCGTAACACAACCCCCTCAACCCCACAACCCCAGATCTCCATCCCCTCACCCATCTACCACCTACCTATCTATCTGCCGGCTCCGAACCCGTCCCTCGTGCAACGAAAAACAAAGCCCCGGTCTCACAGGCGCACCCAAAGGCAATAACCCGCGGGGGCACCGCATGAGAACGGGCTCCAGCTACCTGCCTACCTACTTTACCTACCTGCCTTACACAGGCGCATCACCACACCACCACGTCACCACATCACGTCACGTCACTCGTCGTCATCATCCTACCAGGTCCTTGCTGCCAGCCCGATCGAAACCCAACCCACGGCAGCCATCGTACGTACACGAGCAGCACAGCCCCCTATTACACGCAAGCTTGGAGGTACCTACCTACCTGTGTAGTACACGTGGCACACCAAGTGAGAGATCTCTACAGCATCGGGTAGATCGGTATCTACCGCCCGCCCGCCCGCTTCCCGCATCCGGGGGACATTGGATCGGTGGTTCCAACCCAAAACACTTCCGGGACGTCATGTCATGTCATATTACCTGAGTGGCATTATTGCCCCCATCGGAGAATTCTAGTCACATGTGTTGACTCGCTTGCGTAATCCCAGCAGAACTAGATTTTATTGGCAGAAGCGAGATGTACGGAGGCAGCCTGGTTGAGGTCTTTGAAGCAATGCCTGCTATCTGTGATGCATAGGCTCGAAAACACTTTTGGTCGCAGTCCTGTTCCTTTCTCGTTTCTCTGCTTGGTATCTGCAACTCGGAACGAATTCAATGCGATTGCCGTTTGGTATACCCTGTCTTTAGTGTAGAACGCCAGAGGACTCCTTAACGCCAGTTCTTCTCTTGTCGTGCTTTGGTGATTTGCCAGGGTTGCCCCGGGTCTTCTGTCTGCAGAAACCCACCCATGGTACGGACTGATGACATCTCGGTGTTGCGCAATGGGCTAGGGTGGTCAATCATCTCGCGCGAGTTGGACTTGCGAGTTGGTGCGGCCAAATGCTCCCAGATGGTCAACCGTGTATTCAGAATAAAAATCCTTTAGTTGAAAACTTTGTACGGGAAGAAGATTGAAGCGAGGGTAGGGCGATTTGGTTGTCGTGCGCGCTTGGAACCGCGACTATGGGTTCGGGCTCTGGTTGTCGTTCGGGTAGACTGTTCCTCGTCAGCAGGGCGGCTCGACATACAATGCCAAGGATAGGGGAATGAGAACTTACACCAAGCGCATACCGCTATGATCAGATACAAGGCTGCGAGTAAGGCCCCCTCGAGCCAGTGGCTCTTGCCATCTCCGATCAGGTAGTTCACCAGCAATACAGACACGAACAGAACAACAATCTGGAACGTGTCGAAAGCAAGCGTCATATCCTCGTTGCCGATACCCCATCCGATGATGACAAGCAGGGGGATCAGGAAGAGGGCAACCTGCATCGAAGAGCCAATAGCCACACCAATAGCCAAGTCCATTTTGTCCTTGATCGCGACGGTGACGGCCGTGGCGTGTTCGCATGCGTTTCCGACGATAGGGAGGAGAATGAGGCCGACGAACTCTTCGCTGACGCCTTCGGCGGTGATGTACTCGATACCACTAACCATACCCTCGGAACAGACAGCAATAATTACGGTAGAGATGAGGAGTTGAGCGAGGGCCACCCAGAAATGCAGCTGGGGCTCCTCTTCTTCATCCTCTTCCTCGTCGAGCGAGCTGCGAATAGCACAGGGCTTGCCATCTTCATCGCGGTTGTGGGCGGCAGGAGCAGAAAGGGCGCCACCGACTTGGAACATTCCTGAGGCAACCGGGTATTCCTTGGGGGGAGCCTTGCCGGACTTGAAGATGTCCTTCGGGGCCACCTTCTGACTCTCCTCGTTGAAAACGTCACTATGAGTCTTCAGTTGGAAGAAGAGGTAGCAGGCGTAAACGATCAGGAGAATAATGGCTACACCATGGGAAAGAGAAGCCAGGGATCCGGCCGTGAGGCGGTAAATGTTGTCGGTCTGGTTGAATTCCGGAGTGTGGGAGAAGACAGTGGGAACGATCAGACTGGCAACGGCGAGGGCCAAAAGACTGGCCGAGGTCTGCGCGACGGTGGTGTTGAAGAACTGCTCGGGTCGGTTCACACCTCCGCAAAGAAAGCAGAAGCCCAGAACCAGAAGAAGGTTAGACAAGATACTGCCGACAAGTGAAGTCTGGACGACGGTCACTTGGCCTTGAATCAGTGCGATAATAGCGACAATCAATTCGACGGCGTTGCTGCGAAGTGTCAGTGTTTGCGCCATTTTCCATCGTGAACAGAAAGCACCGCTTACCCAAACGTAGCGTTGATCAAACCGCCCAGCACTTCACCTGTGCGCAGGGCAATTTCCTCGGTGGCGTTGCTTAGCAAGTTGGCAAGGGGAATGATGGCAATGAAGTTGACGCCGAAAATGGCCGGGCCACCGATGTCCTTGGCCCAGAGAGCAATGCCGGCGGGGGCGGCCAGTAAAAGGATGTTGATGTACGAGCTGAGAAAGGTGCGCTGCAGTTGGTTCTTGACGGTGAAAGGCTCCTTCGGCTGTGGGTTCTTTAACAGCTTCTTCTTCTCTGGCTTGTCGCCGTCTTCCGTCACGCCCTCCTCGGGAATCTTCTCGTTCACACTGCCGGCACCCCTGGGAGCTGTTCCGCGCGCTCGGAGACCGTCCTGGCCACTGGTTGCGGGGGGACTCGGCACGGCGGTGGCCTGGGAATCTGCCCCCTCGGGTGCGACTCCGCGCTCGGCGTCGTCATGGCCGGTAGTGGGGAAATTGGGCGGAACCGAAGTCGAAGGTCTCAGCTGATTGTATTCCGCCTCTCCTCGCTCGGCGTCGTTCATGGTAGATCGTCGCTTCTCATCCTTTTCCGAGTTTGATTGCCATCGCGGAGCAAAGGGGTTGACGGCTGACCATCGGCTATCGGAATCGGTACGCGCAACACGACCGGCCGCGTGCCTGATATCGAACGCATTCACTATTGCCGTCATGTTAGGTCTATTGTTTGCCAACAGTGAGGTGTTGGTTTTTCTAGTCCTCGATCACTCGACCATCGAAGCAAAGATAATCAAAATCGGAGCGGCGGGTGGCTAGAAGCGGGGCAAAGGAATGTCGCGGGTGGTGTGATTTGTGACTCCAAAAAGGGGGCTATGCGTAAGATACGAAGTGCGTAGATAGTGGTGCTGTCTGCGCTGACAATGCAGTGTCGGGACAAAGTATTGTTGGTGTTTTCGCAGGACCGCAGTGAAGGAGTGGCAGGGTCGGAGGATGGGCCGAGTCGAATGGCTTGAATGGTTGTTGTGTGGCCGGTGGGCAGGAAACAAAAAAAAAAAACAAGAAAAGAGGGCGGCGGGAGGATACAGGCGACAGGGACGAGGGCAATGGCGAAAAGAGAGACGAAGGCAACAAGCGCAGGCGGGAATGACGAGTGTAATGCAGCAGCGCAGGGACGGGCTGTTGTTTGGCGCGCGCGCCGAGGAGATCGCTTGGTGGAGCCCTGGGGAAATGGGCAGAGATGGGCGCGGACAGAGCGAGAGGCCACAGCGAGGTCCCAGCGCCGTTTGCTTTGCACAGATTCCTCCATCGCCCGCCCAGCCTGCTGCTTGCCGCCTGCTGCTTGCCGCCAGGTGCCGCCTGCCGCCTGCCGCCAACCTAGGTAGGTAGTCATCGGACACCTGCCTGTCCGGGCCCTGCGCCGGCGCACCTTCCCCCGCGCAAGGAAGAACAGGAATGGAAGAAAAGACAAGCTGACTTACTATTTCGAGACGTACGATTCTGCCGGAGGTAGTCCTGGGAGTATCGCTGCGACTGCCGGTAGTCCTGACGAACGGGATCGTCATACCCCTGAGGTTCCGCTGTGTAGTCACCCATTCTTGGCAAGGAAATATCGTCCTTCGTGTCGTCGTGGTCGTGAAGGGGTTGTGTTGTGGGTTCGGTTCGTCGTGTACCTTAGTAAAGGTTGTCGTCGTGCGGCTGTTCCCAGTCCCAGTCCTCTGATCCTAGATGCTCTTCCTTGACCGACCGTTCTTCTTATTACTATTATACGATATCCCTTCTGTATCGGCCTCCAAGCTGCGTCCGTCGATGGTAGTATCGGGTCCGCTTCGAATCCGGTGGAGGTACGGTGCTGCTTATCCTCTAGGCTGACTCCGAAGGCGAAGGTTGATGATGTCTCGGCAGTGCAGATGGCTAGGGACGCAAGCTGAGCGGATGCGCGAAAGTGGAAATAGCTAAGAAGGGGGGAAGACTCAAGAGGCGCGGGATGATGATGATAGGGGATGGTATCGACTTTATCACTGCCCACACTTGTCAAACCCGGACCGGCCACGAGTACCACGAGCACAGGTGACAGCCAACAACGAATGACCAGACCAAACCAAACCAAACCAACGGGCCCAACCTTCAGACGCCTGATTCAAGGAATGCAGTGACCAGGCTTGTCCATCCACGAGATGCTTCCGCCCCAACGACGCATTGCTGCGGATTAGGGGAACAAAGGCCAGTACTCCATAATGTAGAGGGTACACAGGGGTGGCGGGCGGAGATGATGGACCACTAGACCAGGGGAGGCCTCCCTGATTTTAATTCACTGTCCCGTAAGGAGTACATTGCGGATACCCTCGACAACATAAAACATAAATACATAACACTTGCCGCAACGCCCATCCGAGCATTTTCACACCGCAGCCCGTGGTGTCGTGGTATCTTTCAGGCTCACAGGGTATCGATGTGTTTGGGGGGTGTGCCCAGCTCAAGGAGGTAGGCAATGTAGGGCTTTCTCTGTACGACAACGTGGCTCACCGATCGACCACTAGATGGAACCCGATCAGATCAGTTTGTTGGTGTTTTCTGCCTCGTTTCCGGTTTCGAAGAGCGCAGTCAAGGCTGTCCGTCCGTACTGAGGTGGACAGGTACCGCGATGGTACCCCTAAGATATGGCCCCGAGATCGTCCCTTGATCGCTCATTTGCCGAACCCACCTGATTTCCCCTTGGGATCCATCCTGCACATCGCATTACTGCCTCGCCAGTCGCCAGTGCTCGCCTACTAATAAGCGCCACTCGTTTTGCCTGTTCGACCGCTTCACTTTGCCCGTTGGCGCCTGCGCTGTCCCAGTTGGCGGCAGTGTTCAGTGTTCAGTGTTCAGTGCTGTCTGTTGGTTGGCTACGGGATGCTGGTTTGTGTAGGCTGTTTCAAGAGGCGGGTGTTTCCTTGATCCCGGACCAACATGGATGACCATGATGAGGGTGATGATGTTTGTACCTTTGCTAAGGAATGTTTGTCTTCTGGACTCTTGACTGAACGAATGCGTCAATACCAATCATCCAACACATACCTATGTATACCTACTTAAGTACTTAGGTAGGTACGCAAACACCCGACCTCAACCCCGGACCATATCGAACTTCCAAGAAGGACCGGGACGCACAATGACGCCAACGCCAACGCCATCGCCATCGCCAATACCAACGCCAATACCAACGCCAACACTTTCTGCCCGCCCCGACCGAAACGGCAGCCAATCAGTCAGTAAGGCGGGATGCTTCACAGCACAACCAAGATCGCGAAAGGAAAAACAAGCTCATGCCAATATAACGGTCCGTTAGTTTGATCGTCGCCCGTGCGGCCTTCCACACCATCGTCTTTCTCTTTCGAAAGAGGTATAATCCGACCGCTAACTCACCCGCCGGCTCATCATGCGATTTCGTGTCTCAAGCGACCACTCTGTCGCTGTCTCTGTCTCTGGCTGAAGGGGGATCGGTCCTCGTCGCCGCGAGCTCGAATCCGAGTCCCTTTCTCCATTCTTTCCCCGTTCTCCCAACGTCTACCTGTTTCCGGACTGCAGCTCACCGTCTTACCGTCCGCGATGAGCCATCCGAGGGACGGGACCGCAGCACCGGGGACGCACGCACGCACGTACACAAACACGCACGCACGCGGGACATGCCATCTCCAACGGACGAGCGTCTTTTTCAGGATTGAGCACGATACACGATACACGATATCCTTCCTTTTCTTCCTCCACGCTTCAGCCAGCCAGTCTTTCCACCAAGACAAGACATCTAGCCAGTCACAGCCGAGCCACCTACCTACCTAGGTAAGTAGGTAGAGGCCGAGCCCGAGCCCGAGCGTTAGTCTTCCGCTGCTCCTCTCGTGTGGAGAATGGACGGGACTCTTGATGGTCTGGTCCCTTGCTGCATCGAAGGCGAGCCGCGAGCTTGCTTCACCGCTCTCGACTCTGATGAGGGTCTGAACCCTTCCAACCTTCTACCGACATCTTCTTGGCTCGGCGGTTCGCATCTCGACCGCCACCGTACGATCCATACGATTCTCCCACGGAAAGGGGACGGATGGTTGGTGCTTTCCTGCATATTACCTAATCCATCCCAATCAACACCATAGTCGGGACTTCTATCTTTGGGCCTGGTCTGGTCGACAACCTCTGGCAGACTGGAAGACTGGCATCTAGTAGGTAGAAAAGTGCCGCTGTCGCACATGGCCCATCGACGCCCGACCCCAGTCAAGCCCAGTGGCACGCCGGAAAGCCACCTGATCCCGTTCTTGTCCATGCATTTTCCCGTCTGCCAGCATGGCTGAACTACGTGTCACTGCAACGAATAGCCTATCGGGAAAGCCCCCTAGCCAGATTTCCAAGGCACGATGCCTTTGCCGCACGTGAACTCGCGCGGGTCACATTCACGAATCAATCCGCGACAGCCACAGCATGGCAATACTTCAACTGCAGGTCTGCGGTGTAGTATCGTGCTGTCTCTTGGTAGGTCGGTTCATGGGACACGGATTCTCACCGACTGTCAGCCTATTCCTGCGAGCTGCCACCAGAAGGATCACTGCGACTGCGACATTTCCGTGTACAACCCCTGGGCAGGAGCTGGGGCTCATCCGCCGGGAGGAGCTAGGTAACCAAGTGAGTGATCTTAATCTTGTCCCTCTTAACTAATCACCAGCTCGCGAGTGACACGGCATATTCGAGGTATCACCACGAGTCCGCCACGGGTTCCCTTAGCATCGCAATATATTGACTTCATCCCGTGGCCACCGTGACACGAGGCGGGGGAGCTGGTGGTTTGGAGGAGTCCGCCTGCCACGGCCGTTGCTTATCGTACCTACATATGGCCATGGCCACTACCACCATCCAGATTCTTCGTGAAGGGTGACAATCTGCAAGCACAGCCTCAACGCCAATCCTACCTTACCTGCCTACCTACCCTTCCTTCCCCGCGCGAGCATCCAATCGCGTGCGTAACCTCCACCACCACCACCACTGCACCTGCACGCGTGTTCGCAGCCTCTCATTTGCTGCCTGCCTGCCGTCCGTCCGGCCGGTCACCGGGCGCGCGCGTCCAGACCTCACGTGACGTTCCCTTGACGCGCGCGCGCCAGCGCCAACGCAGCAGCCGAGAGCTACATTAGCTCTGCGGTGCCGCTGCGCCGACGGCCACGGCCACGGCCACGGCTTCGTCCGGACCTCCGGGAGGCCGCCCGTGCACTGCCGGCTCAGGTAAGCTGTGTTAACCGCGTAATAAGCCGCGGCGATCTCGGGGCAGAGGCGCGGCGGGGAGCGTCGTAATCCGGGGCTTCGGGGGGGGCGCAAGCTTAGGTCTGGAAACTGAGGCTGGGGAGATATGGGTGTAGATCCGATAAGGTAGGCGCGGAAGGTCGGAAATGGCGAAGGGTTGACACTCGATCGGACTCGGTGGTTTGGCGAGTTCTGCCTTGCCATTACAATCGTGGATTGGCTGCAAGGGCTTGTGGTATCAGCTATGTCTATGGCGGTAGATCCCACGGTAGATCTCACGGTTCAACTCATTCGTTGGGACGCGGGCTGCTTCCCTCAGATGAGTGTCAAGACATTCTCGACTCCTTTTGAAGCCCACAGTGCAGTGTAAGTCCCTTTAGTTCCGTAACGAGGCGATCGGATGACTCGTTTCCTATCAACCCATGGCTGGGCAGCTCACGGGAATGAAGCGCGGCTTGCATACCTCTCCATCTTATGATTCAGGTTGTGGTAGCGTCTCGGGTGTTCGCTCGAGAAACATCATTCCATGAAGTACCTAACTTAGGTAGTAGATTTCTCATGGCCAGATGACCGACTACCTACACCGCCGACGATTAATCACCGCAAGATAGCTATCTACCTCGCTTCCAGCCTTCCTATCTAAATCCACCATGACATGTCCACCCACCCCGGCGCCCTTCACAACATCCCCTTCCGCTATGCCTTCAACCTAATCAAGCACTCCTGCGACCCCGACATCGCTAGTCGAACGGCTGCTGCCTAACCGATACGATCAGTAAGATACCGGACTGTACCTTGTGTGTGTTGATAGGTAGGCGTTGCATTTAGAACGGCATTACGGAAGGCATCGGTAGGCGGACTCGCATGAACTCGACGAAGTTGTTCTAGATCCAACTAGGAGCCCCGCGAGAACACGAAAGGGGCTCGCTCTAGTACCCGCCCAGCAGGACGGTTGCCATCAAACGATGACATCTGCACGAATACCTCAGGATAATCTTGATTTCGATGGATGGTCGCCTCAGCATTGCAAGGAAATCGGATGTCAACGACCGTGGAGAGCACGTGCTGGGAGGAACGACAGCAGAGCACAAACGCAAGGGCCGGTCGCGCGTTCAAACCACCAACAGCCCTTCTTACTCAGCATCCCCGTCGACATGTTGGTTCTTCTACCTGGGAAGTTGGATCGATCCTTTTTGCTCTTCCTGCGTTCATGAACTTCTGATCTCTGCGACAGGCACCACCGGTTGTCGTATACGCGGGCGCAGCGCTCGCAATATGCAAGCCCGGGAGTAACTTTAAAGTTCCGGTGCAACACCAACTTGGGGTGCCATGGAAGTTCGCTGTGGCCTTCCGATACCGGGTGCCATTGCATCCGCTCAAGAAATCCCCCGGACCTCTCGCAGCCAAACTCACAAGAGCGTACGGCGGCTACTTCGCAGTCAAGACCCGCCTCCATCTGGGGATCTTCAAGAATCATCTAGAATATGGTTTGTGAAACCACGGCCCAAGACGCCATTGCCCGCGCCTACCGACACTCGGAAGGCCCTATTGGAAGACAAGCGCCCGACCGACTTGTGTTGCGCCCAGTAACAGCTCTTCAAGCTACCTAGGTATACGCACACTTCTGCCATACCAGCCCGGGGATAACACAAGGAAGCCATCTACCAAATCCCGCGTCTATCCCCTAGCGCAGCCAGACCAACACAATATCCCCACGACGACGAGCAAGCCCCGGCTGATCGGGGCCAGGTTCTCTCCGAGCCGTCCGTCCATGCGCGGCGACCATCCTCTCGCAAGGGTCCATCATCTTTCTCCAGCCGCTGTCGCCGGCGACCCCTCGACGACGACGACGGCGACGGCGAAGCTCCCGTGAACCTCCGGCACCTGACGCTCATTCGGCTACGACCTGCACCTCCAAACCCAAGCCTGTGGACCGAGGGCTTCTTCCTTTTCTTCTTCTTCTTCTTCTTCTTCTTCGCGGCTGGTGAGTTCTGGCAAGCAAGCAGCTACGGTAGTTAGATAAGTAGTTAGGTGCTGGTAGGTAGGTAGGTAGTGCATACGGTAAGTACCTAGCTGAACCGCGCCCAGGCGGCGAGACAGACAGACCATCGCGTCCACCCTCGCCGCCGGCCTTCTTTTCGGTACCTGGCGCGCAACCGCGATTGCTACCGCCGCCGGCTGCAAAGGGGGCACTCGGAAGATGGTTTGACACTGGCCGGTTTCGTGGGTACCCTCTTCCCCCACGAGTTGAACAACGCGCAATAGTAACTCGATACTCTTATCAGATACTTTCGTGGCGTTTGACTGGGTGCATTACCGCGTACTGGACACGATCGGTCTGATGAACGGCTTCTAGGTGTCTCGACCCCAGGTTATCGAGGCAGCACTGCCCAGTCCAATCACGAAGTATACAGGTAATAGAACGGGGCATAGAAGACCAGGCTGTGTCCGCTCGCCCTGGCTAGTTCATATGTCGTCAGCTTGGGTTGGGTTAGGCAGACAGAAATCCAGCGATTGAGTCAGCAAGGCGGCTGGGCATAATACACGAGCCAAGGCGATGATAAGCCCGCCCGTAAGCATCAACAGGAGAACGAAAACGAGAAAGGGAAAGAGAATGAGAAAGCCTTGCTATCCAGCTACGTGGCCGCGAGTCATAATGAGTGATTGTCATGCTGAGCATAGCAAGTATCTACATGGGCACACTGGAGACCCTGTAGTCACGAGAAGTGAGTCCAACCAGTAGGAAACGCGCAGATACAGGGAGTCATCTCAAGAATTCGAATTGATGATGGGTATAAGGTGATGTGTCTATCACAAGGGCTCGTCCAAGAGCTCACCCATCCGGTACGCCGCATGCAGTCTAACCAGTTCTGCTCATTTATCATGATCGAAGTCTTCCGTGCTTCATTAGCCGTCCCTTCCTACCCCATTCTATCCAACCAAGCTGACCATAGGCTCGGGCCAGCTGCCCCAGAGCAGCGGTCTGTCGCCCAGCCTGGCGCTCACAGGGGCCAAGACCTTGAGTTTCCGGCGCTTCTCATCAACGTCTGCCACGTAGACAAAGCCCATAACATTGGCGTCCCGGATGGCGTCAGCTGAGTCGTGAGGGGATGCGTACATAACGGCTAGGGTGCAATTCTGCATCATCAACGACGGCTCTGCCTTCTCGACCATATCCCCATAGAAATCGTCGTCGCTGCCGGTGGCCGGCGCTAGGTTCACAACGTTAGCGAAGGGAGTCCTCGTATAGCACCTGCTTTTGTATCTTATCTTACCTTCCTTGATCCGCCAAATCGACAGTGCCGAAAACTCGACCTGCTGCGTGAACGGACTTAGCGTCGTTCGCGCATCCCCAAAGAAGTACTCGCGGATCGCCGTCTCGCGCACCAGCTGCATGAACCCGGCATCACGCTCGACCGCACCTCCGGACTTGTCCAGGGGCACAACGGTGACCGGCTCGCCAAGACTGGTGGACCGCCCAGCGAAGCGCTTCTGTAGCTCGCTTCCCATACGCTCAGAGCCTAGAACCACGATGATGCTAACACTGAATTCGGCCACTACGTGTTCGACGTGTTCATAGTAGCTGGCGCCACCCCCGATACTCTTAGCCGTGGCAGCATGCAGACCGGCGCTATCGAGCAACATGCCCGCAGCGCGAACGTCAGGGTCGTCGGACAGTCGGGAGGTGGCGGCAACCGCGAGACGGGACAGGAGATGGCGGTAGAGTTTCGGGTTCGCGTCGGGGTTGGATAGGCCATAGTAGTAGACCAAAGGGAGACGCACAGGAACGGCGCTGGGTCCCGAGCTGGGCGTCGCGCCCCAGTCGCTGGTGACGTCGACCAGAGGCGTGGCGAACACGGCAGCGCTCACGGTACCCGGCAGCGCCAACATACCTTCCCCGACATCCGTGTTGGCGACGAGAGGCTGCCGTCCCATGCGCGTCGCCCATCCCGTCAGCATCCGTACCAGGCTGGTCTTTCCTGCGTCTGGTGCCCCAACGACCAGCACCCGAGGGCCCATCTGGCCTGCTGCTTGAGCAGCTGCTCGTAGGCCTTCCAGCTTGAAGTGGAAGTTCAGGTAACTGACGAGCGGTGTCTCGTCCGCCGAGGGTTCCGAGGTGTAGGCATCGTAGGTTGCACCGGGAGGAGCCGAGATCTCGAGGGTGCAGCCATTCCAAGTGTTGATCTTGGTCTTTATCGCGGTGAAGGTGTACTGTGTATTGGGAGCAAGTTCGGTACCGTCCCGTTCCGCCGTGCCAGAAACCAGCTTAATGTTTAGCGACGAGCCGTGTGGGACCTCGAAACGATATTCCCAGAACGGCTTGAGGGCCTGCTTCGTAGTCGCGGGCGCGGTGGAAGATGTTGCGGCTGTGGGGATCGCCTGCAGGTTGGTTAGGCCGGTAAAAAACGTGGCGGAGATGGTATAGGAAGACAGGATCACTTACTGCTGGAGCTATCTGCCCTAAGCCTGGAATCGACATTCTCACTTCATTTCAAGGGCGCGGTGGGAAGGGAGAGCTCTTGCGATTCAAAAAGAGCTTTGTGCAGTGATGTTGTCAATGAGAAGCTGCGAGCTTGCCAGACTTGCCAGACCAGGGACCCCCAGCTCCACTTTGCCAGCCTGCAGATGTGGGTCCCGCAACGACGGGCTGCGAGGTACGAAGTAAGGTACCTAGACGGATACACTGCAGCAGCAATACAGCAACCGAGTGCTTTAACCTTAAGGTACCTCCTTAACCTCTGCGATTAGGTACTTTGCCTACCTTCTGATTCCGACCAGCACCGGGAGGATAAGAGTAGCTTCATGTATAGTAGGTAGGCATATAGCAGCACTTCACCTGTCCTATACCCGACGGATGTCTTGGACAACACATCGTTTGACTAGTTTCCAGGCTCCACTACTTCTGTTCGAGCCTAACAACACCGTCGCAACAACCAGGTCAAGCAGGGCAAGGCCAGGCAGGACGTGTGAAGAAGACTGCAAGGAGATTCGTTGAATTCGTAAAACCACAATCCTCTGAGGGAAGGCCTTCTCTATGTTTATGGTATGCTTAGCTGGAGTAATGCAATGGGTATCTTGCAAGCAAACCCCCAGGTAACCCTTCGTTAGACGCCTCTTTTCCTCTTCCCATCCTACGCGATCAGCGTGTCATGCATCCACCCCTGACACATGGTGCTACTGTACCCAAATCAAACCGTCCACGGGTGCTCCGATCCGACGCAGCAGCGCTCATTGCGCCATCTCCTCGAACAGTTCGGCAAGACTTCGAACGCCAAGCAAAACGTTTTCATCTGGTCCCTCGCCCGGCCTCCAGGTCGCGTGCGCGAAATCGATGAGTCGCAGCGAGTAGAGATGCGGGAGGCTGGACTCCTCATCTTCATCCTCCGAACCTTCCAGATCTGCCTCGGGGTCAACCATCATGCTTAGCACATCGTCATCCATGCCGATGCCGCTGTCCACTCTATGATTAGCGCAAACGACCTGGGGTGTGCCTCGCTCGGACCCCGACGCAGACATGCCGGTCTTCATCTCTGCAATGGCCGACCTCAGTGCGTCTCCGTCGCCCTCGAAGACGAACAGTAGGCTGGACGAGTACATGCGACTCTCTTCCGCCTCTAATACGGCTTGAACTCTTCTGAGATCGGTTGCAAACAAGCCAGCGATAGTCTTTCCCAAGTTTTCGTCAATGCCGGCAGCCTCGTTGAAGATGAACTTTTTCAGGGAATCGACGAGGTTCTCGTTGTTGACACTGAACCGGCCCCAGTCTTTGTCGTAGATGCGGTAGCCCTCGTAATCGAGCTCGGACTCGTCAGAGGACCCTTTCCAGACTCGCATGCCAGCGACGCGGAAACCGTACTTTGCATGAGTTGTCTCGGCAGCAATTCTGTTGAACCGATTCTTTTTCTCCGGTGGCGCGTCGTCAGCCCACAACCGCAACCCCAGCTTCGCATCCATGATATTGGGTTTCTTGTATCCATACGAAGCGTTCTCTAATACCAAGGCGCGGTCTGTTGTGATCTTTCTGGTTCGGTTTGGTGCCCATTTAGGATCTTTGCTGGCCTTTTCCTTCTCCGGGGTCGTAGCCGGTAGAGTAGGGCGCTCATCGAGATGGAGGTGAGATTGTATTTCTCTACGGATAGGAGAGGGGATGTCGGCGTGCTCGACGAGATCGGGGATCTGGGCATGTATGGCAGCATCGTCGGTATCCTCCGTCAGCGAGAGGGTGCCAATATACAAAGGCATCCAGTCGGCAAAGTCGGTATGGAGCGAGTGGGCGGACTCGTAGAAATCGACCTCGGCTTTGGTGCACGGCTTGATGAACAGTTCGCCGTCGGCGTCGCACATGGTTCCATCACTGGACGCGACCCCGAGTCAGCATTTATGGGTTTCAGGTATCATCGCCAGGCTGGGGGATCACTTACTGGCCAGCGACAGCATAGTTGTACTCTACCAAGTCCTTACGTTCGGGGATTTCCCGATCGCGAACTGAGGAAGCAGAACCCTTGCCCATGGTCTCGGCGGGCGAAGCGCTCATGACTTTTTTTTAAGGTGGTACAAGACGAGGATGGGTGGGTAATGGGGATAGATCTAGTCGCTTTGCATGGCCTGCGCAGCAGGAGCACGGGTAGCAGAGTGAAGAACGGGTTGACCTTATAGGAAACAAAGAGGAAATTAGGTGACGAAGAGGTAATGGCTGAGCGCTTGTTTGCGTGGAAATGCAGTGAGGCGCCAAGTGCGAAAGTGCGAAAGGGGAAAGTGGGTTGGGGAGTTGGGATCAACCCGGGAGGGCCAGTTCGCAATGCAATCGGGGTTTTGGAGGAGTCTGGGCGGCGGTTGGGGAACGAGATCCTTGGAGCCCTGGCCGAGGTGGGAATTCTGGTTGGCTACGTTGACTTGGGAGGGAGGCTGGCTGGGAGGGAGGGAGGCCAGTTGTTTTGGTTCGCGTGTTCGAAGAAATGGGCAACAGACGCAGGAGAATGACCAATATGTCTGGCGATGGAATCCGATGACGCGGGTGCTTCTGTATCACATGGCTTGCTTAGATGCAGTGCAGTCACAGATTGACAACGGAGTTTGGAAGTGAAGACGAGCTGGAGATGGGGCGGGAGAGAAGGCCGCCCACCTCTTAAGACGGCCGCCGGTACGCAATCACAGACGACGGAGAGTGGGAGTGGGAGGATGGATGGGGGGGATGCAGGACGGGCCCGACAGATTCCCATTCCGCATCTGGAATTACCTTACACGAAGTGGGCAGCGATGTGCAGGTGCGTCTGGTACGGCACCTGCAGCCTGCAGCTGCATGGAAGGAGGAGCCCCCCTAAGCCGCAGCAAGATCTCGCCCCAGCACGCTAGCCGTTGCAGTGACACAGCCCTGTAGACCTGGCAACCTGGCGTCAGGCGGCTTTTGACCTGGAGTGCCGCTGGGATGTCGGGTTGGTAGGGCCTGTAAGGAGGCCAAGCAGAGCCAAGCTGCTGCACTTCCCGAATCCCAACCCAAGGGTGTACACCCAAGGCCACCCTCGGGCGGCCTTGGGCTCCTGTGCCTGTCTCGCCCTGTCTATCAAGCTGAGCTGGACCCCTCATTGCCCCCTGAAGCCAGGCTGCAGCGGCCAATCAGCGCTCCGTCCCACCACATGCCGCAGCGGATCCGACGGCACGTTCGCGCTGATGACAATTGTGGCGGATCGCCTTCCCTATTGTCTGGGCGAATGCGGGCGGCGGACTTTAGCTCAGCCACGTTGGCTGAGTATTCAACCGCGACGCAGCCCTCCTTCCGAACGCCTATCACTCCCAGGTCTGCCTTGTTCACCACATCATGGCCTTCTGGAAAACAGCACTTCGATATTCTACATTATCCTTATCCGGGCCTTGGAAAACCCGTTGGATCCTCACGATTCTGCATACCTACTGCCATATCTCCGTCTCGGATAGGAGCTCGGAGCAATGATGTCGGCACCAGATGGTCAAACCTTCGCTGTCGATCATCACCACCTCCGCACCCCCGCCCGAACAAATCCGTAAGACTTGGCACTGCAGTAGTATGTACACTTCGTTCACTACAAACCCCTAAGGTACCTTACCCTGCCACCCAGCTCGTGCCAGCTTCGTAACCGTGAGCATTAGCAACAGGATCAAGACGCATATCCAGCTCCCCAACTACCTAATATCAAGGCTCCAGTCAGTCTCGAATCACCCAGTGCCGCAGCAATGCCACGTTCCTTCCATTGTCATGTGCCTTGTTCGATGCCTCGTACTTCTCACCAAGGTAAGACACAGCCAAATCGAATGCTATCAGCTGCTTCTCTCGTAATACTACCATGGTGCTTACCTAGATACCCTAATGGGAGTAACCGTCCCACCACCCAACGGCTGATATGTCGTGTCACATTGGGGGTACGAAGAGACTAGGCTACGTACGTTGGCAACGCCGCAGCCGCGCTGGCAGGCTGGAATAGAGTGCTCGTTTGGCACTCTACCACTCAGCCGTTTGTTCAACCCCCATGAGCGTCAACTATGCGAGGTAGCTGAGCAAGCCGCTTTGTTTGTTATTGCGCCTGATCGTTGGCACCCATTTTGCAATACTCAATATTCAACTCCATATTTGCTGTTTGTAAGTACCTAAGTTCTAGATGCTGCTATGCAATTACTCAGACATGACCAGCATCCGAAGCACAATATACAAATACCCAATTTACAATAAGTACCTATCATGATATTTGAGCCCCATACGCGGGCAGAATCAGATGAACACCCTGATCATTGGTGAACTGTTGAACCGTTTCCCTACGCCTTCGTATCTCACCACAGGTACCAAACCACTCAGCCCTACCACAGCAACACACCGCAACCACGCACCGAACGTGCCTGCTCCTTCTCTCTGCAGGCTGCCACGGAAACCAAACAATCCGCAAGGCGATGCCAACTGGCTGGCTGTCCAATACAACCCCTTCCGCAGCAACGTACCTAGCGTGTTGTTGGTCTTGCAGGTATCTTATCTACTACACCACTGCCCTCTGAGGGCCTTGCATTGCCTGCGCCTTCCATCGCCATCTCACTCCGCCTTTCCGTAGGCACCAACTCGCTTCAGCCTCGACAGACCGCTACTTTCTTCATCCGAAAGACCGTATCGCGTCACTCAGCCTTCTTGCCTGCACCGAAGCTCGTACACCACAAGGGTACCTTCCCGCCCTTCCACCCTTGCATACCCTGCAACCGACTGAAGATACTGATATGTCCCTTATGACAGGCCCCTTGTTACCACACCATGATGGCGGAAGAAGCTCAGGTCCCGCAGGCACCCCAAGGAAAAGAGCCCGTGGCCACCAATGGTGCGGCTGCGCCCACTCAGGAGGCTAAACAATCTCCTGGCAAGGACGTCGTAGCCGCTGGATCTGACAACGAGGTTCATGGTAGCGACAACGAGGCCAATGGTGATGTTGTCGATGTGGACGAGGCTACCAAGGGTGTTGAGGACATGAACCTTGACGCCGAGGACAAGCCAAAGAAGAAGAAGAAGAAGAAGTCAAAGAAGACCGGTAAAAGCCGCAGACATATCACTGGCTTCGAGGGTATGTCGAACAACCCCCTTCATCCCTTATGCCATCGTCTCTAAATGATTTCTCAGAGTTCTATGCCGATGTCCCCATGACACCTGCCCAGGCTCTGGAAAACAAGCAGCTCTATAATCCGTAAGCATGTTTTTATTCCCCTTCCTTATCATTCGATTCGAGCCACCGCTGATGTGAGACCCTTGCAGAGCGCGAGCCTTTACCGAGTAAGATATGAAACTCCCTGGGCACTCGTTCGTTATCATACGCTAACTGTAGAAGTCGCATCGAGGAATGCATCCAACGCTGGCGAGCTCGTCGCAAGCTGGACATGGAGCAAATGCAGATGTTCAGCAAGTACCTCTTTCTCGGTGGTATCGACGATAAACCGCGCCAGTTCACCGGCGTAGCCCTCGATCAGGATACCATCAACGAGGCCGACAAGGACGAGATCCGCCAGATGACCGCCACCGACTTTGTAGGTGGCGCTGGTATGCGTTTTTACGATCCCTCTGACAAGGAGAACTGGGTTGTCGACTTCGAGGGCATCGTGAAGGGATTCCTGTAAGCGAAGGCGGTTAGCCACTGGGACGATGATTATTTACTAACCCAATGCATAGTTCCAGGAGCATCGCGGATATCTACCTCTATGATCTTACGGCAATCGAGAAGGCGTCCAACCTCATCAAGAACTTTCTGAACTATGTTCTCATGCACGATGCCTGCCCTGAGTATACCCACGACATCATGGCTGCCAGAAAGATTTGTGAGATCGCGCCCATCGAGCTGCGCTACTGTCACGAGCTTTTCCTCGAGCTTCCTGGTTCTTTCAACCTTGCGGCCAGGACGTTATTCCTGGACAATCAGGTCAACGATCTCGAGAAGACAGAGAACCTGGATGCGGCTTTCCTTTTCCGCCTGACGGTGCTCTACTACAACGCCAGCAATGAGCAGGCTACAAAGGAACTGCTCAAGACAGAGGCGACGACCATTCGCATCATTGGTACCAAGACGCAGGCTTACCGAGTGATCGAGGTCGAGCGACCCCGCCGAAAGGCGATCAAGCATCTTAGAGAGCAGCTCGTGTCATCTGGAGAGACGCGTAGCGCCAAGCCCGCCGGAGTCTTCAAGGCGATCCCAACCGTCATCTACCACGGTTGGGGCAACAATCCGCAGGCGGATGAGGTAGACAATAGCGATGACCCGGAGGAAGAGTTCATCGTCGAGGACGAGCTGCTCGCGAAGATGGAGGTCGGGATGAAGTTGGAAATGACGGTCTGCGAGCTCAGCATCGGCGTTCGCTTTATTAAGGAGGTCCACGACGTTCGCCCGTCGTTCGACCTCTTCTTGCCTCAGCACCTGATGCGCGACTTCAAAGTGCCGGTTCCGAACGATCGCCCCGCTCCGACCGAAGACGACCCGTACGTGGAGGAGCGAAGCCAGGGTCCTCAGCCCGTTCTCGAGGACTAGAGTTGCGATATCTTCCGTGGAAAGGAGATTGCTGCAGTTAAGGTGTTGCAGAAGGCAATCGATGATTTTACCGATGTTCGGGTAGATACAAGCCGCGCGAAGCTAATGCGAGGAGTTTACTTTCTGCAATTGTGTTTAAGGTGGTTCACTTTAGAATGGTTCAACTGATGCTGAGCCAGCAAATGATGGACGGATTTATGTTACTGCGTCGCGATAGGTGCGACTATCTCGTTGGCCTGACCTGGCGACCATGGGAATGTCGTCGAAGAAGAAACAGGGAGTAAGATTAAGGACTCTGTTACCAGAAGCTCCGAAGCTCGCCAGGCTCGCACTCTGCCGGCCTCCGTACGGCACCCCTACATTTCGCAGCTCTTGGCGATCCGGGTCCCGGAGACCAATTCCCCCTTTCAGCGTGGTACTCGATCGTTCCGAGAAGCTGAAGACGGAATCCCACTAATGGGAGCTCTCAACCAAATATCGTCACTCGCCGTCCCATTCTCTGACTTGGGAGAGCCGCGATGTGTCTACTTGCGCCAACCCGTCCACGGCAGGCGAACAACGCTCACCGCAGCGCCGGCTCCACGGCAAAGATCTGGGCGGCCCCATTCCGTGATCATGTTTTGTGAACGGGCGGAGATGACGGGCCCCCATCACTCCTGAGCTTCTGAGATTCGGAGGGGACCTCAGGTGAAGGGTCATGCACCCCGCGAGAGGAGGAATCGAAGTGTGTATATAAGGTGCATATGATCGCCGCGGCATGACATAGAATGGAGCGATCGACCGGGACTTGTCGATCACCATCGCTGCGTTCGCTGATCCTCACGTGGCCGCCGCATCTCGAGATTCCTGCCCTGATACCTTAGTACCTACTTAATTTACCTAATACCTACCCGACCGGATCCGAAGATGCGCTTCCTCACCGCGGCGCTGGCCACTCTGGCCACCCTGGCGGCCGCGTTCGAGAACCCGATCCGGAGCCCCGGCGGTGCCGACCCGTTCGTCACCTACAGCGGCGACGGGTACTACTACTACATGAGCACGTCGTGGACGGACGTGCAGATCACGCGCTCGAAGACGATCGAAGGCCTGGCCACGGGTGAGAAGAAGGTCATCTTCTCGACCAAGGACGCCGACATCTGCTGCAACGTCTGGGCCCCCGAGGTGCACTGGTTCGAGGGCGCCGGCTGGTTCGTCTACTTCACCTCCGGCAACGCGGACAACTTGGACGGGCAGCGCTTGCACGTGCTTAAGGGTTAGTACCTACCTCACCTCCCTTAACTATCTCTGCCGGGTTCAGTGGCTAACGGGCCCCTCCCCAACAGGCGGCGACACCCCCTGGGACCAGTACGCCTACGCGGGCACGCTGACGAACGAGTGGTCGATCGACGCGTCTATCCTGCGGACCAGCGCCTTCGGCAACTTCCTGATCTTTTCCTGCTTCCACGGCGCGCCCCACCAGTCGCTCTGCATCCAGGCGCTGGGCAGCGACCACGTCAGCGTGACGGGCGACATCAGCGTGATCAGCCAGCCGACGGAGCCGTGGGAGACGGTGGGGACGCCGGTCAACGAGGGCCCGGCGCCGCTGTACTTCAACGACGGGGTCACCTACGTCGCCTACTCGGCCTCGTACTGCTGGACGCCCAGCTACTGCCTGGGCCTGCTCACCTGGGACATGCAAACGGACCCCCGCGACCCCGCGGCCTGGACCAAGAGCGACGGCTGCCTGTTCGCGTCCGCCAACGGCAACTTCGGCACCGGCCACAACTCCTTCTTCCAGAGCGCCGACGGCGGCCAGTTCTGGAACGCCTACCACGCCACCAGCGACCCCAACGGCAACTGCGACAACAACCGCTACACCTCGATCCAGCAGGTCAACAGCGCGTCCGACGGCACGCCGGACTTCGGTATCCCGCTGGCCCGCGGGACCCAGATCCAGGAGTAGACTGGAAACATAGGGAGGTAGGGGACGGGAGGTTGGATTATATGTCGCCGGAGGTTGGGAAGGTCGTGGGTGTGAGTGTAGCGCATCTGAGCTGAGGAGAAACCAATATGATACCCTGGTTTACAATGCCGCCATCGAACTTCCCGGGGAAAGACGTGATGTGCCTTCGTGGGGATGGACCACTTGGATCCGGAGGCCGGCCAGTTGTGAGAAGCAGCGTACTCCTTCGAAGCACTGTTGCCTTGTAGTCGAGGTGTTTCGAGGTGCTTGGCGCAATCGAATCACACCTCTTCGCATTGGATACGAGGACCAGCGTTGAGTCTCGGTGCTTCGATGGTTGATCCATTTTCACGAGTTCCTTGTGTGTGTTTGTGTGAGACAGAGACAAACGCACCCGACGTTGTACTTTTCGGACAGCGGCAACAGGAACAATTGCAATGCTTGCGTGCCCTGGAGGATTTGAATGTTATTGGGTGAACCCGGCATTATTGTGGGTTCCTGGCGCTGTCAGTTCGACAGCCCCAAGCTCCGCAGCGTCATGGCGGGGCGGGCAGTCCCTTGAATGGATGTCCCTCGGAGTTCATCCCACTTTCCTCGCGACTGCGACACGTATCCAGGCACCGAGACATCTGGTCAAGTCAGCGATACCTCTGCCAGATTCCCCCCAAAAGCTGGACGAGATTTATATCGAGGGAACAAGCAAAATAGCCAGCAAAGATGGTAGGCTACCTCGACTCCGTGCGCATCCGTCTGTCTGCCTTCTGACACGCAGCACATTCTAGAGCTCCGAAGCCCGCCTGTACTCCTTCTCGCAGGAGACGAAGGACCAGCTGCGCAAGTTCCGGCTGACCACATCAAGGGCCAGCGGGCCGCAAGCCGTCATCTGTATGTGCGTCTCCTCCTGCGTGTTCCCCATGGTCCCTGAGCTAGAAGTGCGATGGCTGACGAGCGCGAACGTGCCGTCCAACAGATATGATCGATAAGAAGACGCACGAGATCAAGCAAGACGAGGACAAAGTGGTGTACAAATCCCTGGACGAGATCGCCGACGACCTGCCCGACAACTCGCCCCGCTACGTGCTGCTGAGCTACCCCCTGACCATGGTTCGTCCCCCCTATTGCGTTCCGGGCACCCTGCGAGCGCCGGAAGCTGATATGATGTGCGAAATTTGTAGCCCGATGGCCGCCTGTCCGTTCCCTACGTCCTACTGTACTACCTGCCCAACACCTGCAACGCCGAGAGCCGCATGATGTACGCTGGCGCCAAGGAGCTGATGCGGAATACGAGCGAGGTTGGTCGGGTCATTGACATCGAGAGCGCCGAGGACTTGGAAGAGATCCCGCAAAAGCTGGCTGCGTAAAGGGAGTCTGCATATGGGAGAAGACAGCAAGATGTCTTGTACGAAACCGACCAAATATTCGCAAGCCTAGGTCTTGAGCGAAGCAAGCGAGCACAGCATTGCGGATGGATTAGGAATGACCTTTTACTGCTTTCTTCATTGGCTATCGCACGTTAGATCGTCAGTCTGGCATGATTTGTTCAGCATCGATGCCCATTTCGCTTGCCAGCCCTTTCACAACCCTCCGTAAAGCTTTACACGCCGGACTGTCCGGGTAGTGGTCGAAAAAGCTCTCGCCGTAGTCACACGCCATCCCTATCCTGGGATCAAGCGGTACCTCGCCCAAAAATGGTATGTTCATCTCCTTGGCTAGTGCAGCACCTCCACCCGTAGTCGCGCGGAAGATCTGGCTCTCGTGAGTACAGTTGGGGCAGACGAAGCCGCTCATGTTCTCGACCAAACCCAAAACCCGAATGCCAGCCTTGCGGCAGAAGTCGATCTCCTTGCGCACGTCGAGCAGGGCGACCTCCTGCGGGGTGGTCACGACGACGGCGCCATCGATGCCGCTCTCCTTGAGGAAGCTGTTCACACTCAAGTGCTCGTCGCTGGTGCCGGGCGGCGTGTCCACCAGCAGGAAATCCATGTTCCCCCACTCGACGTCCTTGAGGAACTGCTTGATCAGGCCATTCTTCTTGGGGCCGCGCCAGATGACGGCCTCGTCGCGGCCGGGCAGCATGAACTGGATGCTCATGACGCCGAGGTTGTCGGCGACCCAGACGGGGCTCCAGCCGGAGCCGCTGACGTGGATGCTCTCGGCCTCGACGCCCAGCATCTTGGGGATCGAGGGCCCGCAGATGTCGGTGTCCATGATGCCGGCCGTGGTGGCGTCGTTGCTGGCGAACGCGTGCGCCAGCAGCGCCGTGAACGTGCTCTTCCCCACCCCGCCCTTCCCGCTCACCACCAGCACCTTGTGCCGCACCCCCGCCAGCCGCGCCGCGATCAGCGGCAGGTCCGGGTCCGGCCCCTTGGGCGCCGAAGCGCAGATCGCTTGGTTGGGGCAGCCCGCGCACGAGTCGGCCTTCCCCGCGGTCTCGGACTCGGGCCCCGGGCAGTGCTCGGGTTCCGGCGCCACGAGCTGGGGCCGCGCCTTCAGTGGGTTGTCGAGGACGTCCTGGACGGGCTCGGGCTCCTCCAGCGAGGGCGCCATGGCGGTTCAAGTTTTTTGGGAATGGAAGTAGTCGCGCCTTCGTTTAGGTGTCAATTTGAGGTCGGTAGCGATATGTTATATACGTGGTAAATGTCGGAATGCTCTGGTAGTTGTTAAGAAATATTGCGCTTGCTTCGTGGTTTGCTGGAAGATGACGAAAATGGTGGCTTGCTTAAAAATCCAAAAAGGACCCTGGGGACGGGATCGAGGTTGATGTCTGGTACACCATTCATTAGCTGCCGTTAGCGGGGAACGGACTAATTTGCCATCTGCAATTAGATCTTGCGGAGCCGAGTCTGGGTCGTCAGCCCTGGGGAGACCTCTTCTAGAATGAGTGTCTACCTGATGCTGGGAGACTGGATTGTGTTGTCGCAAAAGTCCTAGGCCACCATGGCGGCGAGACCAGGTCCGGTATCGCTGGTACAAGTAACCTGGAAACGTGGAAGGTGGGATAAAGCAGCGGGCGCGACGTCAGATGGAGGGGCAAAAGCTCGAAGCCTGGGTCGGCTGGTTAGCGCCAGGTCCCGGGCTCTGTGCCGGGCTGCCTGGGCGTGCCCGTGCCCGTTGTTGAATCTTGATTGCGTTGCTGGAGAGACCCGCAATACACATGCTGATAGGCCCGCCACACGTTTGTTATCGCTATAGTGATCTCTCGTTATCACGCGTAACGCGCCGGGCTAGCGGATTCAATTTCAGGCGCCAAAGTCATTAATTGCCTGGTGCCATCACATTACCACTTCTGTCTGTTACTTTATTACGAGCTCGAGTCGAGATCCAACCTGCGACGGTGCCATCCTCCAAACTACCTGCTTCGCTCGCCCTGTTCCCAAGCGACCAAGTTGTCAGACGAGTGACGTGACCTATCGCTCGATCGCTGGTCGCATCGCAACTCGTGATATTCGCAACCTGAAACAACCAACTGCAATTGGGTTCAACGTTTTCGCGCATGTACGATCGGTCGGCACGATGGCTTCCCCTGAGAGCGCTGACGCTTCGCCGGCGCAAGGGCCAGTAAACAACAACAATGACCAAGATTTGCTCCAGTCCATGAACAAACTTTCCATTTCGACCTCCTCGAACTCCAAGACGAATGGCCACATGAGGTCAGGCAGCGAACGGCAGTCCTCCGCGTCCCCGATCACGAAATCCCCGATGAAAAGTCCTCTCAATCGTCTCAACTCGAACGGCTCTGCCGGCGGTCCTCGGTCACCCACCCCAAACCTCCTTCGCAAATCGTCCACAAGCTCTATGAGGTCCGCCACCAGTGCTGCCCCTGAACGAGCGCCCTCCCGCCGATCCAGTGCCTCCCCTCTTGTGTCGAAACCTTCGAGGTCCTCACTAGGTATTCAAAGAGAAGTTTACGTGGAGAAGAAGCCTATTCCACCTGGGATTTTAGCAAGGGACTGCCTGAAGAAAGAGCTGGACTTGCTGCACACAAATGCGACAGACCGATCTGCGGAGACCGTAGTCATCCTGCACGATGCATGCTACGGGCACCGCTTCTCAAGGCCCCGTTCCTCGAAAGGCACGCTGAATACGATAGTCGAACGGCCAGAGCGAATACAGGCCGCTGTCCTGGGGGTTGGCGTGGCTTATGTTCGGTTGGGTGAACGGCACTGCGACGGAAAACACCCACCTCATCCCGATCTCGATCCTTTGACCATCCCCGGCATTCCCTTTCGCATTCATAAAACCGATCGCACGGTTTCTTTGGCTTCGGTGGCTGTAACAAACGTACATGGGACCAAATGGATGGATGAGTTGAAAGTCATGTGTGACTCTGCCGAGACCAAACTAGCCCTCAACTCGAACGAGCTTCGAAGACCGGATACAGCCAAAAGTTCGGATTCAGACAAAGCCTCCGAGCAACTTCATCAAGGAGACCTTTACTTGTGCTCCGAGTCTCTCAATGCCTTTGAGGGGGCATTGGGCGCCGTCTGTGAAGCGGTGGACCAGGTATTCAGTACCTCACCACACAAGCGCGCCTTTGTTGCTGTACGACCACCTGGCCACCATTGTTCAGCGTCCCAACCGTCTGGGTTCTGCTGGGTCAACAATGTACATGTCGGGATCATGCATGGCATCTTGAACCATGGCCTTACACACGCTGCCATTATCGACTTCGACCTACATCACGGCGACGGATCTCAGGCCATCGCTTGGCAACACAACAAGCGTGGCCTGGCGAAGAACGCAGCTGCTTGGAAGAAAACCTCGATAGGATACTTCAGTCTTCATGATATCAACTCCTATCCATGTGAGTGGGGTGACGATGAGAAGGTCGGGAATGCCAGCTTGTGCATTGATAATGCTCATGGCCAGAACATGTGGAATGTTCACCTACAGGAGTGGAAATCCGATATCGAGTTCTGGAAGCTATACCAATCCAAGTATACTATCCTGCTGGAGAAAGCCCGCAGCTATCTTCGGCTCCAGACAGATCGATATCGCGCCGCCGGCCAAGAACCGAAGGCCGCAATCTTTTTGTCTGCGGGGTTCGACGCGAGCGAATGGGAGGGCGCCGGTATGCAGCGTCACAAGGTCAATGTCCCGACCAGCTTCTATGCCCGTCTAACGCGCGATGTGGTCAAACTGTCGATGGAAGAGGGACTTGGGGTTGACGGCCGAGTCATCAGCGTCCTCGAAGGCGGCTATAGCGATAGAGCCCTGTATTCGGGTGTTCTCAGTCATCTGAGTGGATTAGCTGGTACTGCCCCCGCTGCTTCTCCAAGGAGTAGGAGTAGCAGTGAGTTGAGCGATTTCACCGGTCCACTCAGCCGACGAACCACGTTGAACGAAGGGGACCTGAAGGCATGGAAGGCTCTCGAATTCCCTTATGACCCGAACTGGTGGTCTCAGGCTGAGCTTGATCGACTCGATGCCGGTGGAGCTCTCCCCTCCGCGGCGGCGAGAAAGGCCCTAGTTTTCCAAGTTGGAAACTATTCGTCTCCTACACAGGCTTCTGATGCGAAATTGACAGAAGTTGCGAAAGTTCGACGTGCTGTATCGGGCACTCCAACCTCGCAGAGGATCGTGGCCAGACCGCCAACTCCTCCGCCCCCGGAGGTACCTTGGGTGGATGCCGCCCATGCACTGGGGAGATTACTTATCCCAGAAACTCGTCAAGTCAACAGTTACAGACACGACGAGTTGAATGCCGAAGCCAGCAAGGCCAGGCGCGAGCGTCATTCAAGCCAGAACGGCATAGATGATGATGCTATTAGTGTGGTGTCGCAAAGGTCAACAGCTGGTCCTGCTGCGCCCTCTAGAAAGTCATTGCGCGAGCGAAAACCCGTCAACTACGCAGATGACGAGGATGACTCCAAGTGGCGGCGGAAGACGGTGGGAGCCCCCTCTGTGCTTGCCGTCGAAAAAGTAAGTCTCTTTGGCCCGTTGCTCGCTATCATGCTAACCATGCTTCACAGGCCAATGCCCGTGGAATCCCTCCTCCTAACGGAACTAAACAGCCAAGATCAGCGAGACGGCTCAGTGCTTCATCCAATCTCACCATCACTACCCAAGCCCCGTCTGAGGCAGCAAGCGCGGTCACTAGGCCTGACAGTGTCATGAGCAGCGTGCAGAGTGTTCGACCTGAATCTTCCATGAGCGTGCGAACCCAGACTTCTACCTTGAACGTTAAGAAGGCGCGACCAACTACGACTCGCAAGGACAGCGGCCGTGCCCCACGAGCACCAAGGAAGACGAAGCCGGCGGCTGAATCTACGTCGACCCAATCCGAGCTCAGTGACAAAAACCTTGCTGCACTGGACAAGGCGAATCTTGCAGTGCCTCATCCAACGCAGATGCCAGGCAACCCAACACACGGCGACAACATGGAATCGCTTACCACCGGAATGAAGAAAATCAAGATCAATGTGTTGACCAAGGAAAAGAAGGAGGAAAGACAGAGAGCTGAGGAAGAGAAGCGACAAGCAGCACAGAGAGAAGTCGAGGCTGAGAAGGCAGCCAAAGCCAAGCCGACGACCCCATCCGTCTCTGTTTTCCCACCATTCGAGCAAGACGAGCTTGCTCTTGACTTTCAACCCCCGGAGAGTGTAGCCAACACGAAAACACAGCTGCAGATGGAGGATCCTTTTGTCCAGGACCCAGTAAACGGAAGCGGGCCGTCAATGGACAACCACAGCCGTCCCAGTTCCATCGAAGTGAAGCCCGAACCGACCCTTCCATCACCTCCGGCGGTGAACACACCAACGGAGCCTGCACCGGGCTCGGCGCCCTTCGACTCAAGCTCTCCCGTGCCACCAACGCCCCAGGCGGCTATCGAGCAAGGGGGTTTCGTTCCGTACCAGCCCGAAGGGCCGCCGGCGAAACCTGTGCCCATCTCCGGACCGGTGAAGATCCTCGCACCGAACACCGGCACTCCCGCCAAACCTACAAACCCTCCAGCCAAAGCTACGAGCCCTCCATCCAAAGCTACGAACCCCCCAGTCAAACTCTCCCCGGTTAAGGGCCGTTCGCAACAACCTGTCAGTCCTGCGCGTAAGAATACTCACGGATTCACGGCTACAGGCCACATTCCGTTTGCGCCGAGGCAGAGTCAGGAGTCTCAGAAGAAGTAGAGGCAAGACGTGTGGCGCATCGCCAGTCGTGAGATGGTCTCGACGTACGTGCAGCGAGATCTCTGGGCTGGGTGGGTGCGACTTGGGAAAGGCCCGGGGCGATGGTTCCCTTCTGAATACGATACGCCGGCATTGGTAACAGACTCTTGGTTGCCCGTGTGTGTTGGTGGGGCTTGGATTGTCCGGGTTTCTGTTGGTTTTGTGATTCTTCCAGTTCGGGGAGTTATTTCTTGTTTTTCTCATGCTGCAACGATACCCCCGGATCTGGAATTGCGTTCTTGCCCGCTCGCTGGATGGAATACTGTTTGTTTAGGTTAGTTAGACTATTTGGTAAACGCAACTTGCACTGTTTCGTACAAGAATGCACGCGGCCTTGATGCTAGGTCGTGCTGTTGATGGCGGTGTACATACCTATATACTAAGGTCCCATGAGGTGGTGAATACATGGCCCTTGCCCTGCTGCTAATGACAGACTGTGCTGTGCTACGCAAGATGAAAATGAGCGAAGGAACCTTCGGCCATCCTAACGAGGCGATTCTTCGCACAGCGGATCTGTACTTGATCAAAGATCTTCATTACCTCGGTACACTAAGGCCGCAAGAGTCTGCGATCTCCAAGTTGAGCGAAATGCAGCATGATCAGCATGTAAGCAATCTATGGCAACAATGCCTTCAAATACTTATATAAATGTTCAAGTTCAAACGCGTTGGGTAAAGCCGAGTGCCATATCGGCCAGCTATCAACGCAATGTAGACTTCAAAGTATCCATGCCTCCCCTTTCATTCCAATATGCCGGCCAACAATAGCGGCCGGGAAACAAGCCGCAAGCCGATGGCAACGCAACAGACTCCGACACCGTAAAGGCTTGACCTACGAACTTTCCGTGGCCACGCTGCCATCCGTCTTCCCACCCGGCTCGCGCCGCCGGAACTGAATAAACGGGCCGCTCTCCCAGCCAGCAATGGAATAATGGCTCTCGAACCTAAGCTCGCCATCGGCGCCGGGCTCCCCCGGGCGGGCGTTCGACCACAGCCGGGGCGACGGCGCCGGCTGCTGGGCGGCCAAGCGGAAATCGTAGTTGACCAGCACGTGCGCGTACGCGACGCTGGCCACCATGACGGCGACGTGGCTGCCGGCGCAGTTGCGCGGCCCCAGCAGGAACGGCGCGAAGGCCCGGCGCGCGCGCCGCCGCTCCCCCGCCCCCAGCGTCGTCCCCGGCAGCCAGCGCTCGGGCCAGAAGCGCAGCGGCGCCCGGAACACCCGCGCGTCCCGGAACAGCGCGAACAGGCTGACGCCGACGTCGTCGGTGCCGACGGGGAGCGGGACTTGTGGGCCGTTGTCCGGCCCGCCGCCGACGCTAACCCCCGCCGCCTCCGCCTCCCGCCAGTGCACCCCGCACGCCGGCGGCAGCAGCCGCATCACCTCGTCCAGCACCGCGCGGAGGTAGGCGCAGCCCTCGAGCGCGGGGCCCCAGGCCACCGCCGCGAAGGCGCCGCGCACCTCGCCCGCGAGACGCGCGTACGCCCCCGGCGACCGCGCCAGGTAGTGCAGGAAGCCCGACAGCACGATGCCGTAGGCGTCCGCCGACGAGAAGGTGCTGAAGGCGCCCTCGCCCACCATCTGCGCGCGGTTGTGGCCGCGCTGCTTCTCCGGCGGCGACACCCCCTGCCCGCTCTGGATCACCGGCCCGAAGATCCCGCGCGGCGCCGCCGTGTTCGCGCGGATGGCGGTCCGCAGGTGCGCGTGGAACCAGCGCGCGAAGCGCCGGCCGGAGGGCGACAGCAGCGCCGAAGCGTAGCTGGCTAGCGTGCCCAGGCCCGTGCTCGCCAGCCCCGGCAGCTGCTCCCAGAACCCCATCTTCTTCTCGTGCACGTACAGCGCCGGGAAGACGAAGGCGCGCTCCGCGGCGCGGGGCGCCGCAGCAGGTTCGTCTGCAGCCCCAGCCCGAAGTCCGCCATGGTGTCGAAGCCGAGGTAGAGGTCTGCTGCGCGTCAGTGGAGGGGGAGGGGAGCGGGCGCGTAAGCAAGAAAGACTACTAGAAGAAGAAGAAGAAGAAGAAGAAGAACGCACTCCATTTCCGCATGTCGGCCGGCCGGCTCCAGCCGTCCGCGCCGGGGGACTTCATCAGCTCCGAGAAGTAGATGTCCAGGTGGCGCAGGATGGCGGGCTCGTAGCGCGCCAGCGAGTCCGCCCCGACGCCGAGCCGGAACACCCGCCGCAGGTCGTGGTGCAGCGACTTGTCTATCGAGGTCATGGCGCTCCAGCCGTCGGGGATCGGGATCATGGTCTTGTAGCCTTTGGATTTCCGGAACGGCTGGCCATGGCCGTAGATTTCTGCGGAGAAGTTGGTTAGGCCAGACTTACACTCTCCCGGGCGGGCATGAGGGCATCTTACTGAACAGGTCCTCAGGGTGGAGGGTGAGGACTTGGGATGGCGAGTATCGGATAACGTCGCCTGAAACCACATGAGCATGCTGGGAGTGACTGCCAGGATGGCGTGTACGAACCATACTTCTGGTGACATCTCTGGATGTCGAGGTGCATAGTCCCTCTCCATGAGTGGCAAGCAGAATACAGACGAGTAATTTTCCCCCAGAATGGGCCTGGGACATTCCGAAAAGGATGAAAGTATAGATTGTATATCACCACAGAACCTCCCTGATGATCATGTCAGTGAATGATGGGTTGAGGCTTGACGAGGGACTTACCCAAACAACTGCCAGCAGCACACAAGCCAGAACCACCTGCGTATAGGTGGAAGGCAGGAGGAACACCATGTTGCCTGTTGCCAAAGATGTCAAGAGGCATTGACTGACCGCTCAAGACTGGTTGGGGCAATATTCGATATATTGAGAGCGGTTTCGTTTACGCAAACGGCGGTTCAGCGATGGGAATATGAGAGTTTCCAGGCAGCCTCAACACCCAATGCCTTGTGTATCCAGGCCGCTCCACTGGAGGTTGGCTATGCAGGATTCCCATTGTCACCTCAGGCGAGGCATCGAGCGGTCGTCGCTTGATAAGCTGAGGTTAGCAGTTGGCGCCCACCATCATCCAATGGAATGGACATTGCTCACATGGTGAGCCAGGAAGTGTTGTGCAGCAGTGGAGTCCCAGCAGGATTCAGGCTGCCGGGAGTCGACATGTCTGTTGTCTTGGGGGCGCCACCAAGGCATACATACTTCCAATGTACTTGGGAGTACCTACAAGAGAGGAGGAGAGGAGAGGGGGATCTTGATGATGACTGTCGCGGCGGCCCTTCTCCCCCACGTGCGGTACGGCGGTGCGGCGGTGCGGCGGTGCCCCAATCAGCCCTAGGGACCACGAGGTTACCGGTACGTGCCGCACTGCTGCTTTGTTCGTCCACTGCCGCGTCAATCATCAGCAGGAATTCAATATGCCTTCGCGCAATCCTTCAGCCACGTACGAACCTACCTTATTCAGGTACCGAGACCGGGGCCGCCGCACCTTTGTAAGCCAAGCTGGTCTGGTCTTGTTGTTTTCTCACGATATCCAACGCCTCGGTAGGCAGGTAAGACTGATGACTGGGTGGATCTCGCTACCTATTCATGGAACAAAAGAGCCGGGTTGTCGTTGTTTCTTGCCGCTGCGTCTGTGGAAGTTGTATTCCAGGTGGGCCTTGGACTCAAGACGAGTGAGCGGGAGGGAGGCAGAGGCTGAATTCAGGTTGTCATGGTGTTGATAGGACTACCGGCATTGTCTCCAAAGTTAATACCCAAGTACCTTCACAGAACGGCGCGAATAGATGAGAATATTGCGAACTTTATCCAACTGGTGATCTATCGCAATCGTCATGTCGTCGCATCCGGTCTCAACCAAGCCAGCTGTGAAGCATGTGGCCATCGTGGGTGGTGGTGTTTCCGGGATCGCCTGCTCCTGGAAACTGAAAGATCACGATGTTACTGCTGATATGTACGAGGCATCCGATCGACTTGGTGGCCACGCGAACTCGGTACCATTCGAGAGCAATGGGCAAAGGGTGGACGTCGACACGGGCTTCATCGCCATGAACGAAGCCACTTACCGTGAGTTTGACCTCCGTACCACGAGATAGAAGAGAATCACAGCTGACCAGTCCCAAAGCCCAATTTACTGCCTTTCTCAAGGAAATCGGAATAAGGACGATCCCAACCGATATGTCGTTTGGCGTCTCTGCCGATAACGGGACCTTTGAACGGGGTAGCTCTTCAGTCACCGGCTTCGTAGGAAGCCTTTTTAATCTGCTACGCCCATTCTACTGGCGACTCATCTTCGATATCTTTCGATTCAACCTCTCCGCGAGGCACGCTCTCAGAGGCCAGGATAGAACCGGCAAGGGCACGACGGACTCGGCAGAGAAATGTAGCAAGGCGGACGCCTTCCAATCCATCGGGGAGTATCTCGTAGCAGAGGGCTACTCCAAGCAGTTCATCAGCCTCTTCTTGATTCCCATGGTGGCGTCCTCACGAACCTTTCCCGCCAAACCACTGATCCATTTCATGTGAGTCTACCCCTGAGCCCCTCGCTTTCCATTGCTCACCTATCTATCGAACAGGTTGAGGCATGGCCTTCTGGATACGGTTACGAAGACACTGAAATGGCGCTCCTTCAAAAACGGATCGAAAACCTACGTGGACGCTTTCCGAGCTCGGTTTCCGCAAAACCACCGCCTGTACCTGAACACCCCCGTCGAAAGTGTGAGCAGGCACAGCGGAAAGGTGGTGGTCAAGCTGCAAGACGGGACGTCTCGGCTCTACGACCACGTGGTGCTGGCCATCCACGCGAACCAGTCGCTCACGCTGCTCGGCGACGACGCGACCGCGGAAGAACGCAGGATCCTAAGCTGCTTCGAGACCCGGAGGAACGTGTGCTACCTGCATTCCGACACCAGCGTACGTCGTTTTTCCCCAACCTACTCTTTCTCGCACACCCCTCTGCTAACCCCCCCACGCGCAGTTCCTCCCCTCCCGCCCCTCCGCCCGCGTCGCCTGGAACTGCCAACTGAGCGGCCTACCGTCCGCGTCCCCCTCCTCGACACCCAAAGACCCAGCCATCACCGTGACCTTCGACATGAACAAGCTCCAAGCGATCCCCGCCCTGGGCCCCCGGGTGCTGGTGACCATGAACCCGGCGCGCGCCCCCCCCGCCGCCGCGCAGAGCGCGCACGCGTACCAGCACCCGCTGGTGAGCGCGGCGCCTGCCCGCCGTCAACGGCGCCTGGATGGGCTTCGGCTTCCACGAGGACGGGTTCGCGGCCGGCGCCCACGCCGCCCGCGTCGCCGTCCAGGGCCGCGAGCGCGCCGGGCCCCTGCGCCTCGTCCCCGCCGGCGGCGCGGACGAGCTGCTACTGCCCGCCGCCGGGCTGGCCGAGCGAATGCTGTTGCGCGCCGTGCAGACCCTGCAGACGGTGCTGGTCGCGCCCCCCGCGCTGAAGGTGCTGCTGGGGTTGCTGCTGGGGCTGCTGGGGGTTGGGAGGGCGCTGGGGTTGCGGCTTTGGGTTTAGGTAGGTAGGTAGGTAGGGAGATTGATGCGGTTCTTTTCTTTGGAGACGCCGTGCGGTTGCGAGGTAGCCGGGGTATATATTCCTTCGTTCACTTAGCGAGGCGTTGTGTTGGTGACTACGAACGAGAAAGCCACTTGTAAAAAGACCTGTGGGATAGGTACTTAGTCTATTACTTTTTTATCTTGAACTCGTTGAATTGCTATTACGTAGACTAGTAGATAATACCCGACGGGACGGTGTTTGCTTAGATCTTCGACTCGGGCCGGCGCTTGGGTTTGGGGTGTTCCGCGTCCCATTTTTCTTGAAGACGCTTCGAGTCCTCCGATTTTTGGACATACGCCTCGTATAGAGCCGGCTAGCCCCCGCCGAGGGTGCGGATGTCGACCGGCCGGCCGGTTTTTACATCGATATACGTGGTGGCGCCTTTTATGGTGGCGACGATGGCCTGCTGCTTGAGGGAGAAGACGGCGACGGTGCCGTTATTGCGGGTGGGCTCGATGTGGCCCTGGCGGTAGGCGACGATGACCTGGCAGGTATTACGTATGTGGTCAGCCACGGGGGGGTGTGCTTGGTCCCTCTACCTTAGGTAGGTACCTAGGTAAGGTAGGTAGTTCCACACATCCCTACCTACCTAGGTAGATACTTAGGAAGGAGACGGTCAGCAGTAAACACTCACCGAATCCGGGTACCGGACCTGCCTCCTGATATCGAGCTCGTATTTGCGGACGACGATGATGACGCCGCGGCCGCGGACTAAGTCGTCGCACTTGCGCGCGCCTAGCTAGCGGTCGTAGCCCTCTAGGATACGGTTCCGAATTATATAATACACTATGCGTATGACACGTATAATACATGTATTAATACCGTATAGTCTACGGCTATACGTATAGTACTTCGCGCTAACTAGAAAAAGTAATCTTAGCGAAGATTTGCACTTGTTAATAACCAAGCCTTAACGTTTTTCTTTTTTAACTTTGGTTGCGGTAATCGACTTTAATAACCAAAGTTAATTCTTAAAACTTTTCCTTTAATATTATAAAAGTAGGTATAGGCAAGTCTGGTAAGCAAGTCTAGTAAGCAGGTTTAATAAGTAGGTCTAGTAGGCAGGTCTGGTAGGCAGGTTTGGTAGGTAGGTCTGGTAAGCAGGTCTAGTAGGCAGGTCTAGTAGGCAGGTTTAGTAGGCAGGTCTGGTAAGTTAGTGTAAGGGCGTATCGTATAGTAAGCTAGTTTATATGGTATGTAAAGGTATTTTGCATTATATGGTATTAATACCGTATTATCCGTTAAAATACGTATTTTTCGGAACCCTACTCTAGGATGCGGAACAGGCACGACCCGGTCTAGCGCATGTACTGCGAGTGCATCACGTGCCCGTACGGGTCCTGGTCCTCCGCCCACACCACCCCGTGCTCGACCATGCTGGCCGGCTCGAAGCCCATGCCCTCCAGCGTCGCCAGCGCCCGCGCCCGCAGCGACGCGTACGCGTCCTCGCCGTTCGGGTGCGGGCCCGGCGCCCCCGAACGCCCGTACGGCGAGTTGTAGGCCGACCCGGCCAGCCGCCGGGAGCTGGGCTCCTGCGGCGGCTGCTGCGGCTTGGCGGCGCTCGATTCGTCGTCGGCCATGGTTGGCAGTGGCGGATGGAGGAAGGTCTGTCAAGTCTGTCTTGCAAGGGAGGTCGGGCGGTCCGATGGCGGCTGGATGGTGTTGGGAAGAGAAGGGACAGCGCAGAGAGAGAGGGCTGGCTATCTTTGCGGGCGTACACTAAGCAGTGCTTTCTCTCTCTCCCGTAACCCCTTGTTGGAAGATGTTTGTAGGCAGTTGGTTGTGATGTGCAGGTCGTCAGGATCGGGGTAGACCATATTGGTCCTTAGTGGTATGTAGGGCACTTTGCCTTCCGTGTCCCACAATGCCACGAGAGTCGATCCCCCGAGGTGTCTCTCGTCGCTTATGCAGGCGACCCCTCACTAGCAGGGTTAGAAGAACACGACGAATGCTATTCATAGTGGCTTCGAATCCTACCTTGGCATGAGCTTGTGTCGCACTGCAGTCGACGCTGAAGGAATCTGTTGCAGTTACCCGTAGGGTGTGGTATATGTCTATTGTTTATCGAACAAAAAGTCAAAAGCGAGGGCTTCATCGGCTAAAAACTAAGTTACATAAAAAATTTACTATGGGCCGGCTAAACTTCGGTGTGGCGGTAGCTGCATGCTAAGGGCGGCACAAACCACCCTCAACCCTAACAAAATTAAGTTTAAATACAACACACCCCCCAAACCTATTTAAGTAATCAAGCTAATCGATCTATAAAAACATTCCTAGCCGCGTTAACTATGTTAATTATATTAGCGGCGTTAGCTAATTATAAAAAAGTAATAAAAAAAAAAATGCCTTAACCTAAATTAAATAAAGTTTTTTTATATACTCGTAAAATTACTAGTAAGGAATATAACTATTACGCTATTAATCTATCTTTTTATAAGTCGTACCGTAATTTTAAAGCGCTAAATCATCGGGCCCGAATTAAAAATTCGATATAGTAAATCCCCGGCCCTATAAGTTTTCGCCGGAGCCGGCACCCCTTAAATTTAGCAAAAAATCTACTTTTCTAAGAGCTGCATCCCCTTTCTAAATAACCTCTTTTTTTAACCAAACTATATAAACCTAAATTAACGCATTTTCCTTTACCCTTCAAAAGTATAAAATAAACTAGCTACTTATTTTATATAACTAAAATTTAATAACCGTTACCGTTAGCCTCGCTAACTAATAGCGTAATTAAACTAAAAAAATCCCGGTATAGGCTACGGAAAGCTAGCATAACTTAAGTAAAAGCAAATAATTTAAAGCCTATAAAATTTTTTTTTTTATTACGTAAATAAAATTAAAAACTAATTCCTCTTTTTTAAAGCCGGTTAATAAATAGCACTACTTTTTCAAAAATATTTCCTAATTACCTAATATAAAAGGTTAATAATAAAAAAAATAAATTTTTATTATAGCTAGCTATGCTTTAAATACTAAATAACTTTATCGGTCGCTTAATTATTTTTTACTTTTCCCTTAACCAAGTCAACTTCCCGTTAAATATCCACCATCCCTAACAGCGCCCTAAAATATTTAAACTTTTACCTGCTAAAAAACTTAGTTAATCCGTTTACGGGCATATCGTTAATATTAAGGTATTTTAAATAAAACAATCCTTTACTATATAACTATTTAAACTATATATTTTATATATTAACATGCCGTAACTTAATTAATATACGCTACCTTTTTTTAACCACTAAACGTATAGTTTATAAGTTATCGTAATACACCTTAAATAATTTACTAAAATTAAAAGCGATATCTCGCATAAATCGCTATAAAGCTATTGCCTTTTTAATAATGCGTTTAATACTAAAAAGTTTTATTTTTATAATGCTTATAATAACGATATCTTAAAATCTCGACTTTTAAATAACTAATCCTCCGAATAACGATATTACATATCTTTATAAAAACCGCTATAACGCCTTATCGTCCGTAAAAAAAACATTACTCGCTATTATAAACGTTTCGTCATAATCTCCGTTATATTATATAGCAAAAAAACAAATCAAATAAAAATACTAAATCGTTTAAGCTACAACATTATAATATTTTTTCAATAAATTCGTTAAATGCCGTAATAATTACACTATTACCCTTACAACGTTTAGGCGCGTAGTTATAGCGGCATAAAAAATCGATTTAACTTTCTTTTAATAAGCCTTAATAAATTCTTTAATAACAATACCTTTATATTTCTTAAGCAAAATAGCTAACACTAATATAATTAACAACTTAACTTTATCACTAACCAAATCAAATTTATATGCTATCTTCTCGATATACCCGTCTTACGTTAAATATACTCTCCGCTTAGCCCGATTACAAATAACTTTAATTCTTAAAAACTATTTAACCAGTCTTTCGCTTTAAATCTCGTATTTCGTTTTTAAAAAAGTAATTAATCACTAAACGTAAAGCTTATATTTTTTTCAATATAATAATAAAATATCGTTAACGTAAAATAGCATTACTATTTTCTCGTTTATAAACACGTAAAGTTCTTTTATTAATTATATTATTCCGGCGCCCTTAAAAGACGAGGTAAATTTATTAAACTATAATTATAATGCTTTTTTAAGGCTATAAAAAGCCCGTTTTAATTTTATAACTATAATTTTATTCTCTTTATCTCCTAAAAAACCTAGTTCCCAAAATCCTTACGGCAATTATATATAAATAGGTTTATTTTATTTATTAACGTTACTATTTAAAAATATATTTAAAACATTGAATTATTTATATTTAAGGTTAAATCTAGTTATTATTACAGTTATAATACGGAATAACTTTATTACCAACGTTGCTACATATATATTAACGCTATATATGCTTTAAAAATCTCCTCGCACGTAGATTTAAGCCTTATAATAGCTTAGATATTTATTTTTGTTAAATTTATATATAAACACCTATTTTAAAGGCAAAATAGCGCTATTAACTTATAAGCAGTTTAAAAGTTTTTAAATACTTTTATTAATTAAAGCTTTTAGCTCTTTTTTATAAGCTTTTTTAAACTTTAATCCTATTAAATAATTATAAAAATCTCTTTAAATTTTTAAAGTAAATACGAGGTTATTCTAATATCTTTTATACTTGCTTTTAAATATTGCCGTAAAAACATTAAACATAAGTTTTAAAACGTCCTTATCGTATATTTTTTCGTTTTATACGCTTAGCATAACAAACACGTATTTTTTCGGCTTAAACGGTTTTATAAAACGTCTCGTAAGCTTTATACCATATATCTTTATAACTGTTTTACGTATTCGTTACCCGTGTTATTCTTCCGATAATATGCTAAATATATCACTTATAAGCCTTTTATTTATATCCGGGCCCTCGCGCGCGTTAAAAATAAACAGTTTAGCTGCCTATAATATACTTATTACGTTCAAAATTAACTATGCGTTAAACGCATATTCTATAGTATTAAGGACGTCTTCCTAAGCATTAGTTACGCTCGTTTTTATAGGCATTAAGCTAGTCTCTCGCGTCTTTCGCGTCTCTCGCGTTTTTTACGTCTTTCGCGTCTCTCGTTTTTTTGGCGTTGCCCGAGGAGTAAAAAATCTTCTTAACATAATTAATAAAAACACTAATTTAATAATCTTTATTATTATTTATAGCCTTACTTGCGTTATTATTATTAATTACGGGCTTAACTTAATTAATACCTTTTTTATTTACGCTATTACCCCCGAGTTACCACTCCCGGGCGAGGATCTTTCTCTTAGTTAGTCTTTATTTTTAAATAAAAAGTTTACTATATTAAAAATTAATTAATCGATTTACAAAACGTTTAATAAACTTAAAAACTTTAATTAAAGTCTCTAAACTTTTAAAACCTTTTTTAACTAACGTTACGCCTTAAAATTAAAAAACAACGTCTTATTAAATATAACGTCTCTCGTAATAATTACCCTTTCGTTATTAAGGATTTAAACCTTATATAGTAACAAAAAAATATATTTAATAAAATATCTGATATATGCCTTTAATATAATTTTTTACTAAAATAAATTAAGGTTTTTTTTAAAATCTAGCTTTAAAAAATATGCTTAACATCTATAGGCATAAATACCGAACTAGTCGGGCCGCGGGTTTACTACTATAAACGGCTAGTTTAGGGCTTAGTATTAGTAATAATATATATAAAACTATTATTATAACGTCTCGTAAAGCGATTCTTAGTTATTTCTTTACTTAAAAAAAATATTATATAAATAAATTACTATTCGCTTCATTTTAAGCCATAAATTATATAAAAAGCCTAAATTTACTAACATAGCACGTATTTTCGTTATTACCGTTCTACCTAACCTTTTTACCCCTTTATTAAGCTCCTTAATATCTAAAAAAGGCAATTTAAAGTTAATTCTTTTATTACTTACCTAGGTTTAAAAGCCTATAAAGCGACGACCAAGTGTAAAAATTAACATGCTATCGTTATTTATCTATATTTTACAAATAATTAAGCTAAATTACCTACGTATTTTCGCCTTAAAGTTAATAATATAATTAAGCATATTTAACTTATACATAATAATATATAAAAATTAATACCTTATATATTCGTCGCTAATAATTAATAAATACCTCTCCCCCTTATATCTAGTTTCTTAATAAAACAAATCTAAATAAATACGCTAAAATAACTAGCAAAACTAATATTTAAAAAGTCCTTAAAAAATAATATTAATAGCTTTATTAATTACACAAGCCTTACACCTATAAATTAGTTATTTTTTAATTTAAACGTTACATACCTTTTTTAATAACTTCTACAATGCTACTACGCCTAAATGCCTAACGCGAAAATGTTATATATTTAACAATACCTCTTTTAAAGTTTTTTAATCTCTCGATAATTTACGGTGCGCCCTTTTGCCACTCGTCCTAAATATAATAAATATACATAATTTTAATTTCGGCAATCGCATAAAATAAAAAAACGAGGAAATATATTAGGCTACCATAAGCTTAAACTTAATTATCAATTTTAACACCGTATTATACTTTTCTAAAATGCCAAAAACTAAAAAATCGTTAAAATAATTTAACTAAATACCCTTTTCTTTAAAAGCTATGCCGTAAATAACGTTAATTAAAAAATTTAAAATAAAAATAACGTTATTAAAAGTTAAATCTCTTATTTTCTCGCCCTTTAACCTATTTAACAGATTTTTAATAACTTTAATGCCAAAATAAATAACTTTCAACTTCTTTTCGCCGCTAATAACGTAATTAAAAAAGCTAGCTTTTATAATATCGCTAATTAATAAGTTTTTACTATTAATAACGTAATAAAAAGCATATAAATTATATATCGTAAAGCGGGCAAGTTTATAAACGCAAGTAACGGTAAAAACTAAAAATTAATTTTCTCTTTTAAAAACATCGCCTTAAAATAACATAATCACATAAACTACGTTTTTTAAAAACTAATTACCGTTTACGCTAACGTTACCTTTTTACTTCCTTTACTTTACTTTACTAAAAATAATATTTTTAAATAACTACTACTTTACTAATTTAAAGTTCTCGCGGGCAATATCCATTTTAGCCTAATTAAACGTTATAAAAGTTTTAATTTCTAACGCCGCTTTAATTACGAAATAATACTACGATTAATATTTATAAAAAGCCCTTTTTAAATCGTAAAGGCATAAGTAACCTTAGTTATTTTTTTAACCACTCCCTTAGCCTCTTTAAGCGGCTAGCTTATCCCCATTCTTATTAAACTCTATAAAAATAACAAAAACGTACCCACCCCTAATTAAATAGTCTTTAGTATCGTAATACTCCTAAATAAAAAAACGCCTAAACTACTTAAAAATAAAAACCTAGCCACCGAAAATAAAGCTTTTATAAAACGTATTTTTTTATAAAGTAACCCACTACGCGAAATAATATTTACTAATAGTTTTAAAAAACATCTCGATAATAAGCTTTCTTTAAACCTCTAACACCTCTAAACGCTTAGCTTTAAGTCTAACTGCCCTCTATTCAATATACCAAGCGTCAACCTTCTTCTCTTTCTTCTAAAAAACTTTAAGATAACGGCGTTTAACCATAAATAACTCCTTTTCGTTAAAAAAACCCAACTCGCTATAAAATGCCCTAAAAGTTGCCTTAATATTACTAAACCGATAAGAAAATCGCAAATAATTAAAATCAACCGTCTTTAATATCCATTTCTAAACCTCGTTAATACTTTACTTCTTAAACTAATAATAAACAATCTCTACCTTAACATCGGCTACCTATAACTTAAATTCGTTAATTAAATTAAAATTTAAACGCTTAAAAAACTACGGTCTTTAAAGCTCGCTATAGCCTCTATTAAAATATTATTAATAAAAATCGGCAAAGTCTTCTTCCTATTCGTTAAACATCTCTTTATTTTTAACTACAAAAAAAGCCGAAATAGTAGCAATAAGTAGCTCCGTTAACATAATCGGGTCAAAAGGACTACAATAGTCGTATACCCCTTAAACCTCGCAAACTTATTAAAATGCGTTAACCTATAATGGCTAATCGTCACGTTTTTTAAGCTTAACTAACTTATTAAGAAAGGCTTTAGTAGCTGTTATAGTTACAAACGGCGGGGATCGATAAAAATAAAGGTTAATTAGCAATTGTAACGAAACAAATAAACTACAAAAAATGCTATAAAGTGCAAACCGGGCTTATAACTATTATAATTACCCGTAAAGTATAGTATATATTTATTATCTATCAAACAAAAAGTCAAAAACGAGGGCTTCATCGGCTAAGAACTAAGTTACATAGAAAATTTACTATAGGCCGGCTGAACTTCGGTGTGGCGGTGGCTGCATGCCAAGGGCGGCACAGACCACCCTCAACCCCAACAGAATTGGGTCTGAATGCAACAGAATCTGACATGCATATGCATCTCGTCTTCACTTCTCGGAATCCAGGTTTGCTACCAACACCATACTGAGCTGAATCATGGCGCCAGATTCTCTTCGTGACGTAGGTAGGTAAGTAGGTCGATGTTGGCCTACACTCATCATCTGCAAGTACCGCGCATCACACCCGGCATTGCCTAACTGGTCAGACTTCCTTCCCCCAGCCCCCAAATTCCTGCCACTGAATAACCTCCTGCGATAGTCCTTTTGGGGGCAGAAGATAATTGGGTCAAGTGGACTGATTAGGAAGAGGCACGATAGCAGGCCATGAGAACGTGGACGAGGTAGGATGACGAAGGCTTGAAAGGGCAGGATTGTAGGAGATCACCTCAGCACGAAGCCTGTCACAGTCGATGTTACGTGTTACGCACTCACAGTGCCAACGAAGCACGATTTGGACGTCAGACGATATGCTGGGGATGAATCCGGGGTGAGGTTCTGCAAAATAGAGGATATGCCAAAGTGCTCAAGAATGTTTTTTAAGGTATTCAAAGTCGTTGAAGCTGCCCCAATGGCGTTCTACAAAGTGAGATCGCATGAGGATTGAGTGCTTCGCCCTGGACTTCGAGAGGTCTTTCAACTGACCTGCCGCCTTGATCGTTCTTCTCTTGTCCCCGGACGAACCAACCATTTTGAACTATCTATCCCCCGAACAGGCCTGCCCTCCAGAGACTAAGAACCATGGAACCGCCTACGATGAAGCAGGAAAAGACGCGGGACGGAACGCTGGAGACGGGAAACTATGGCAGTCAGGATAGCCTGGCGCCTCAACCTGCTGCTCCTTCGGCGCCTCCTCCTACTACGCCCCTGAGCAGAGGGCAGTGGCTCCAGATCCTGAGCACGACGATCGCGTTCATGAACACATGGCAAGCCAGCACCCCCTCTCCCTACCTATCGGCCCCGGGGATACCTACCGCTAACCTACGCGTGTGCGTGCGCGTTCGCCAGGGGCTTCCTGCTGACCTCGGGCGCCTTCGAGGCCTACTACGAGCTGGAGGGGCGGGAGCTGGTGGGGCCGGGGCGCCGCAGCAGCTCGGACACGGCGTGGATCTCGACGACGTGCGCGTTCGCGGTGCTGTCGCTGGGCGTGGTGGCCGGCCCGCTCTTCGACCGCGGCCACTACCGCGCGCTGCTGGTCGGCGGCAGCCTGCTCCAGGTCCTCGGGCTGATGACCCTGAGCCTCGCCCGCCGCGGCGGCGGCTACTACCAGGTCTTCCTCGCCCACGGCGTCGCCGTCGGCCTCGGCGCCGGCCTCCTCTTCACCCCCAGCGTCACCGCCGCTGCCGCCTGCCTGCCGCACGCGCCCACCCGCGCCAGGACCATGGGCTTGATGGCCTCGGGGAGTAGCGTCGGTGAGTGTGGGCGGGCTTGCCTGGCCTCCCCTTTCTTGTCCTGTACCCAAGTACTTCTTGCTGACACGCACGCTCTCATCAAGGCGGAGTCGTCTACCCGCTCATGTTCCGCCACCTGGTGCCGCAGATCGGGTTCCCGTGGACGGTGCGGGCGATCGCCTTCGTGATGCTGGGCCTGTACCTGGTGTCCTACCTGGTCTTCCTCGACTACCGGCCCACGCCGCGGGCGGTGCGCCAGTTCCTCGACTCGTCGGCTTTCGCGGACCTGCCGTTCATGACCATCTCGCTCGCGTCGCTCCTCAGCGCCGTCGCCTTCTACATCCCGCTCCTGTGCGTCCCCCTGTACGCCGCGACCAAGATCCCGGCGATCGGCGCGGGCCTCACCCTGGACCTCCTCCCGATCATGAACGGCGCGTCCTTCGCCGGCCGGATCTTGGCCGGGCTCGCCGCCGCCGTCTTCGGGCCCACCGAGACCATCACCGTCTCCCTGGTGTTCGGCTCCGTCATGCTGTTTGCCTGGATCACCGTCGACACCGTGGCGGGGATCATCGCATGGTCGGTCTGGGGTATGATATCCGGGATACTGGTCACCTTGCCGGGAGCCTTCATCCCCCTTTTCTGCCCTTCGCTGTCCGTTCTGGGCACTCGGTCCGGCATGTACTGGATTTGGGTCGGCCTGGGCATGCTGATCGGAAACCCCATCGCCGGCGCCATCCATGATCTTACCTCGCTGGACGACGATTGGTGGCGTTTGCAAGTGTTTGCGGCTGTTTTCATGCTGGCGGCAGCGCTGGTGAATATCTACCCGGTGATACACATACGCAGGAAAGCATCTGCCACTGCTTAGCGTAGAGGAACCGTATGGGTTGCTGAAGATATCAAGTTAGAACCTAATTTCTGATGAATCAAGGGGTGTGGTAGTTTGATCCTGTTTCCCCTTGTGACCTTGATCTTGTTTGACCTCCAGGCCTCTTGTCCCACCCGTCCGGGCACTTCAGTCGCATTGACCATAGCTTTTGGGAGATTGTGATTCAATGTGGCTTAGAAAGTGGTAGTTCTAAAGATACCATCGAAAGCCACAATCGGCCTCGATGCCTAACTAGGTGATCTCATTTCGTTCCAATCAGTCAGCGAGCAGTGCAACCATGCAATATACCTTTGCTGTGACGCTCAAAAGGGCCCTCTAAGAGGAAGAGCTTTGGGTTATTAATAGGGGGCTATACAGGACCAAGAGAACTGCTAGCGGAAAGCTCACAGGGTCTTTCTCAGCTGTAAGGGAACACCTAAAAGCCCAACCCCTATGATTCATAGGCCAGTGTCCTCAGCCCATCCGGTTCCAGTCGCAAAGTCCCTATTATTTCACTCCAAAGTTCAAAAAGCCAGGGAGATAATCGCAAGCTACTGGTATTCCAATTGGCCTACATAAGTACTCGTACACTCATTCACCCCCCAGGATGCCCATAAGCTGGGACCTCCACTGCAGATACAACGCGGAAGCCATGTACCTGAGTTGCAGCGCCCCGGCGCAATGGTCCCTGACGAACCCATCCAAGAAGCAGCTGTCCGCGCCCAGCGCGTCGACGTCCGGCTGGCAGGGGGTGAGCCGGCCGGCCTCGCGGGCCTTGGGGGTGCCCATGGAAGGGTAGGCTCCGCGGACGGGCCGCAGCCGCCGCAGCCGCCCGTACACCGCCCAGGCGACGCGCAGGCATCGCGCCCGCCCCGCGGCTGGCTCGGCGCCGCGGTCGGCCTCCAGCTTCCGCAGCGCGGCGACGAGGCCGTCGGCGTCGTCGTCGCACCAGGCGGTGCGGTTCTCCTCCGCGGGCGACCGCAGCAGCAGCGTGCGGGCCAGGTACGCGGACAGCGCCCCGTGCGCGAGGATGTGCCGGTAGAACTGCGCGGTGTGGATGCGGAGCTCCGGCGGCGCGGCCGCGAGGCGGATGGTGCGTTGCTGCTTCGTCGTCGTGGTGGTGGTGCCGTCGGCCTTTTCCATCGTCGCCGAGGGGCATAGGTGCGCCATGTACAGGTCGAAACAGGACGCGATCACGCTTTCCGGCGCGGTCGTCCGCCGCGGCACGGAGGATTCTCTCGGTTCGGGCCGGTACCAGATGCTTAGGCCACGCCGGTGAGCTAGCATGGTAGCTTGTATCAGGATCCTGATGACTGCCACCAGGCGTCAGCGCGGGAGCCGTATGGGATACTGCTGTGCGAGGACTTACATGTTACGAGGACCATCCAGCCCCAAGATGCAAGAAACCATAGCGAGGCCCAGAATGGCTCATCGCCGACATCTAATGCTGGCTCGACAGACCACAGGCGAGCTGTCATCTTGGGGTGCCCCTTGGACGACCATAACGTGACGGTAGCGGATACAGTCCCGTCATGAGCAGGATCGTCGACATGAAGAGTATATGACCCCTTTCTCGAGCTGAAGGGCGATACGTGGAAGACCTTCTGGCAAGTTGACTGGCCTGATTTCGTCCGGGAGGCGGGGAACAGGTACATGTGCCGTTCATCAAATGTATTGTGTACCTCCGCGATCACGAAGGCCAGTCTCATGTCCGACTCGTATAAGAGCCAGAAGGATGCAGGGGTGAACTTGTAGTTCAGGAACCGCGGTGAGGTTAGGAGGTATACGTATGGGAACCGTGCCGGGTCCAGTGCCTATCCCATGGTACTATGAGCTTCTGGCCGCTGTTATGTTCGAGTAGGAGCGCAGACACATACCTCGTCCTTGAGATACTCTTCAAGACTCTCCCATAGCGTCTTCTCATTCGATCTTGTGTACAGGTGGTCTTTGGCAGTGACACTCAACCACCCACGCCGCCACCATGCGTTGACATCCACGGAAAGTAGCCAACTGGACGTAGGTGACCGTACTGGAATGCCGACAGACAGATAAGGATAGGCGAACCTGTGTGTAGCTGGAAAGAGGCGCCGATGAGATACATGGCATTTGATGATCTGCGTCTTGACGAGGGAGACGTCATGCCCGCTCAATATCGGGCGGCTCTGCGAGGAACGTATTTGCTGCTGTCTGCGGCTGTATATATGCAAGCCAATGCCTAGAAGCGCCACAAGAAGCACACATAGCGTTGGGAGAGGAAGATGCTCTGCGAGCTCTACGAATCTTGGCTTCAACCCTCCTATCGCCATCTTTCACTTGTCGTGGTATGCTTCACGTTCTCCTCGGTGGTCATCTGTATGGTACGGCAAGTCAAGTGAGATTGACTATGAATTAAAGTAATGTAGCCTCAATGGCAGTTATGCTGTGTCGAATGTTCAAGCAAAGTCCCAGGTGAGCGCATAGCCATCGTTACAGGGCTGTATCCTCGTAACATGCCAACCACCAATCAAGGAGGGGTTCCTCGCTGGAGTGCGACATCTGGTGGGTTAAATAAGCCGACAAGTAACAAGCTGAGCACAGTGTGAGGTGCATAGTACACCCCGCCTGCCTAATCAAGTAGGCATATAAATATAGAGTGCGTAACTTAGGGCGTTGAGCTAACGGCGGCGCAGCCCAACAGCAGTTGATCGGTTGAAAGAAACCTTGACTTGCTTGAGTTCCAACCTCTCACGTCATCCGGCCGAATCCTACCCCGACATACAAGAACGTGGAGTTGGCCCATTCTCTTGCACATCAAAAATACCAATCTACGACCGTACCAATCGGGGTCTTTGTTGGTTCCGTGGCTTACCCACGAGGCGAAGGCGGAGGATTCGAATCCTTCGGATGAGTGTATCTTATGTACCTGAAGAGTACATTGCTGAGACCTACCAATGAACGTTGTCCACTTGAAGCCCACGATCTACATCAGCGTAGCATCGCAGAGCACGTATGGCAACGCCGAAGCCCAGGAATGGTTACCTAGGTAGGCATGTGTCACAGACAGAGGTAGATGTGAGCCTGGGCCTAGGACTGAGTCCTATCAGGAAACGATCAATGCATTGGCGCTGCTTTGCCGGCCATGATACGATCAGCCGTTGCTTGCTCTCTGGCCACTAGTCGCCATGGTGCTATCATATGTAAGTAGACCGCAAAGCGAGCTGCATGCTGACTTGAGCTGGCCATGATTGATCCGCTTTCTTCGTCGACCAAGCAGAATGCCCCCGACTTGCGGTCCATCTGCTTCGCATCTCGCCCTGGTCTCCTGAAACGTCCTCGAAAGAGCAGATGAGGACCACTATCGGCTGCAGTACCCCCGGCGAAGGGAATAACCTCCTCTCCAGAGCGTCTGTAGTATCGGTCTCACGATGCCGGACTTCGCGGATCTCTTCCACAGCCTCACGCCGGAGCAGCAAGAACAGGCGCTCAATGGCCCTACTTTGCCGCCTCCCGAGGGCATCACGCCGAACTTCGACAACCCTCCCAACCGCAATGGGCTAGCAATGGGGGTTATGGCCGCTTTCTTCGCTGCCTCGACGATCATAGTGTTGCTGTGGCTCATATCGAAGTTGTTCTGCCAGAGGAAATTCCACGTGGGAGACGGTAAGTCATGAGACAGACACCACATCGCCCCCGATTATATGGCCCAGACATTTGCTAACACAGATCAGGCTTTATAATTGCTGGATATGTACGGTGACGTTCGCACGATCGATGAAGACACATACTAATGTTCAATAGGGCCTCTTGGTGGGATACTTCTACTGCGTCTGGTACTGGATCGACCTGACGGGCATGTACGTCCACACCTGGGACATACGCCTTAGAGTGTTTTCAGACTGGCTCTACGTAAGCACGGCATTTTCCCATATTCGCTGAACCGCGCTGAATTGGTCTAGAATGTCTACGTAGGGGTGAATATTTACGGAGGCGTGATCATCAGTATGAAGATAGGGATACTCCTAGAATGGGCCCGGCTCTTCACCCCCCGGGGCGTCCGTAACGCCTTCTGGTGGACATGTCAGATCACCTTGGCCATCAACATCCTCTTCTACGGGTCTGCCAAACTCGTCGACAACCTGGCGTGCTGGCCACATAACAAGATCTGGGATCAGACCGTCCAAGGGCATTGCCTCGACACCAAGGCCTCGACGTTCGGGAGCTCTATCATCAACCTGGTCTCCGACATCGTCATTCTCATCCTCCCGCATAGTGTCATCTGGCGACTCAAGATGTCCAGGGCCAAGAAATTCGGTCTCGCCAGCATCTTCGCCGCGGGTATCCTGTGCGTCTCCCTCGAACCCCCGATAACGCGAATACGTCAAGCGGCTAACCCGCACACAGGGGCTGCGTAGCGGCGGCGTTCCGCGTGGTCACCTGCGCGCACTACTACCTGTCGACGGACGCGGCGTACGACCTGTCGCCGGTCGTGCTGTGGGACATGGTGGAGATGAGCATCCTCTTCGTCATCGCGTGCATGCCCTCGATCCCGGCCATCTTCCGCGAGCCGCGCGTGCGCACGTTCCTGTCGGACGTGGGCCTGTGGACGGCGGGCACGAGGAACAGCCGGGCCACGTACCCGGGCTGGCACCCGCACGAAGGCGGCACCGTCGACACCGCGCGCCACCGCGCGTACCGGCACATCAAGGACAACAGCCTCTCCGCGCTCGGCGCCGGCGGCGGCGGCGGCGGCCGGTCCCCCGATACCTCCCAGCAGTCCATGATCCGGGTTCAGGTGCCCAGCCCGAGTCTTTCCCCGGCCAGCACCGGCATCATGCGCACCACCGACTTCACCGCCCAGATCGACTACGCGGACGCCGAGGCGCAGAGGTTGGACTATTACCAACGCGTGCAACACCCCTGGACCATAGAGAAGTCTTGATGGGAGAAACATGCTCCCTTCGAATGAGCACGGCCGTCGACAGTGTCCAGATAGACGCCAGAGCCGATGATGTGGCGGAACCGAGGACCGTGGGTGTACAGAGACAATCCCTAGGGATGTTGCTAGCCTCCATGAAGGGGAAGGATGGGCTGGCATATGTATATAGTATATAACGGCCTTCGGGACCTGATGAGTTGCCGTGCCGCAAGATACCCATTGATCCCTGAGTTTTGTGTCCTAAGTTGGTCCCTGTGAGTATTGAAAGTAGGTAGATACTGTAATCACCAAGCACTCGACTGAGCAGCGCAGCGCGTCAGAGGTCACTCACCAGAGTGCCGAAGCAATAGGGGAAAGGGGATCCGATGAGACGAACATAACACATGCCGCCATCTAGATGGGGTGGCCAGTACTATCCAAGCTACCGTTCCAATGTCGTAGCCGCACTTCACGCGGCCGCTGGCTAATACCCATCTTCCAGCCGCCCAAGTTCAAACTCGATGGACTGCTGCTGCTGCCCGATGAGGCCTCGCCGGGCGTCCACACAATAGATATGAGCCTGGATAGTGAAGCACCAGAAGCCCGGCACGCGTGAACACGTGGGCATCTGGCTGTCTGCTACACTCACGACTTTCGCTGCGTCGATGCGTGCCGGGCCTAGACCGACGCTTTCCCGGCCCAGCGCTCCCGGCTGACGTGAGAAACGCCCTAAATACATACAGCGAGCCATGGTTCCGTGCGACTGCCAAGTGTATATATATATATATATATATATATATATATATATACCAGGTGGGAAATTGAACTTCAGTCCCGCCGTGTTCGGGTGGCAGTCAACAGTCGAACCGGATGGTTGACGCTCGGTGGAACGAGATCTTCCACCACGGCATCCATCCATTTGGGTGAGCAACTTGCCTAAGTACGAGTAGAACACGCGTGGCGGTAGCAGCCCATGGTAGTGAACCTCCAAGACAGTTATTAGTTCGCTGCTCGAGTCTTGCACGCTCACCATACACGGAGTAGGTAGTGTCAAACTGTCTGTCTCGTAAGGGCGCGCGAAGGACCTTGGAAATGAACGCTCGAGCCCTCACGTCTTCCGAGCGAGGAGGAGGAGGAGGATCTACCCCAGGATTCGCACGCAGTGCGCGGTTGGAAGCGCAGGGTCGTCTGTCGCTCCCAGCCAGCCAGCCAGCCAGCCAGCCAGCCAGCCAGCCCTACGGTCTGGTCTACATAGGTACGGTGGCGGGCGCACCAAAAAACTAGGTAAACTCTAAAGTGTATGTATGGGCCGCGGGCTGCTGGCGGCAGCGCCGGCGTCGTGGCCTATTGCGCCCGTTGCTTCTGTTAGCTGGTGCCCGGCCACCCGACGTTCGACAGTTCATCATGGTCGAATGGCCAGCGAACGAACGAGCCAGGGGAGGTAGGTAGAGCATAGAGGTTATCTTCTACTTATTAATACTCCTCCGTAGAGACCTTGTCGATATCACCGGCAGCGAGATCAGCCGAGTCTAGCGCAGTGGTCTGTCGTGTCCAGTGTGTGTGTGGCCTCCCCGAAAGCGGCATTTTTTCTTGGAGGCGGGAATCACGCGATGGTTCGCTACCCTGCTTGCCTGCCAGAGGATCGGTCCCGAAGAAGGTCTCTCTCGCAAGCTCCTGAAACTAGGAACTTTTAGCGGCCAGCACTGCTAGTACTGAATCTTGTTTTGTTAACCCGACGACAGAGACGAGGATGCTTGACTGTGCAGTGTTGATTGACACCAGCTCTTCGCCGGCTACTGTACACGGCTCGAGTGACCGGCACTCCGTGTCCTCAGGGCCACTGCTCCGCCCGCCGTACATTATTAAGGTTAGGCTGTGCCGAGATTCGATCGGCCGTTCCTTGATCTAGGTAATGCGCCGCCGTTGGGTGGATGAGCATTCTGAGGGCGGCTTCTCGATCAGGCCCTCTACTGGCTGTGAGTCTTCTGTGCCTCCTCATAGCTGAATGCGAGGTAGCCACGCCAAGCCAGCTGGGCCTCCATTTCGCCATTCTACGCGGCCGTTTTGGTAGCCCCCTCTGCCCCTCGTGGCGTGGTGCCAGCCAAACGGGTAGGATTGTTAAGGATCCCCTGAGCAGCAGCCCCCGTACCGTACTGTACGTAGACGAGGGCTGCAGAGTGGTAGCAGCGTCCTGGGACTGGAGATGTCTGATCAACTGTGACCTCGACATTTCTCTCGCAGAACAGAAGAGAAGGGTAAGTAACCTAGAAACAACGGCCTGCCGAGTTGGCCGCCAGCCCTGTCAGTTCAAGGGTTCTCTCGGTCATTTTTTTCTTGAATCGAATAGCTGGGGTGGTCGTTGCAGCAGATGCTACGCCTGGCGTAATCCTGTATTTTGATTAGAGAAGCCCGCCCCTTCAGCCCATCGAGCGGGCGTCCGATGTCTTGACCCCCAGCACGATCTAGACTTAAGCGTCCAGGATCAAGCTTGTCGAGGAGAAGCGACCCGTTGTCCTGGACCTTGGCCGAATCCTTCGCTGTCCTCTCCCCACAAAGTCTGTTTTCTACTGCCGGTCCTTTGATCTACCTTTCCCATCCCATTTTCATCCTCTTCCTCCGTGGCGCCTGTAGTTGCTTCACTTTGCCGATCGTGGTCGGGTTTAAGGGTCCCGTTTGCGTCTTAGTAGAAACGAACATGTCTCCGAGAGTGAGTCTTTCACCTTGCGGATGAAGTCTCCCATAGGAAGCTGACGACCGAAACCCAGTACGATGAGGCGCCCGAGCTGGCTCAACCGGACTACCCCGAAGTTCACCACCTGACTCCCAGGCCCGAAGTCGCCCAACCATACTATGGCTACTACCCAAAACCTCCAGTATCACCGGGAGGATCGACAAACGACCAGACTACATTAAACGCACAATATGCTTCGCCATCGACGGGGTACCCTGCGAGCCAAAACCCATTTCAGGAGAAGCAGACGGTGACCGGTTCAGCTTTACCGGTAACTGCGCACCCGAAAGCGGCGAAGCGGATCTGCGGCTGCACGGTTATAGTGCTCGTCCTATCGACTATCGTCGCGTTGCTGTCGGGGGCGGTCATCGGGCTGGCTGCGGGGACTGGAATCGAAGCGAGTCGAGCGAACGACGCCGAAGCAAAGCTCGCCTCCATGAGCGCGTCTCGGCCCACGGTCACGGTGACAGCGTCGTCTGCGACGAGCACGAGCGGCATCGACAACGGCTGCTCGGAGGACGGGGACGGGGTCAGCGGGACGACGTACACGACGAAGTGTAAGTGGCACCGGAGCCCAGACCTGCGCTGCGCCGTGTGGAGGCGAGACGGGAGACGGGAGACGACGGACGCTGACGCGCCACCTACAGACAACGAACGGTCCACGTTCACGATATACTGCAACAGCGACACGCCGATCGCGCCGCTGCTGTCCCTCTTCGTGGGCAACTTCGACGACTGCATGGACGCGTGCGCGTTCTACAGCCACTACATCCCCGAGGACTTCGCGTCCAAGGCGACGGCGGCGAACGCCACCTGCGACGCCGTCAGCTTCATCCCGGCCTGGACGAACCGCACCTTCGCCCTCGACGGCTACGCGCCGGGGAACTGCTACCTCAAGCCGGGGCCCCAGAACACCACCGCCCTCACCAACCCCAACGTCGGGACGCCCGTGCACGCCGCCATACTGAGCACGGCCTGAGACGGGAACAACTGATCACGCAAGCAATATATATAAATATTTCATTTCGTATTTCAAAACCACCGCAGCAGCAGCAGCTGAAAGATACCATGGCCGGGAGTTGGGGGGTTCGATTCTGGCGGGCGAGCGAGCGAACGAATTGGATGGAGTTCTTGGTGTTGCGATCCAAAACCTTCTACGTTGTTATCAAGTCTAATTCAAAAACAAAAAACTACATCACCGTCGTGAAAACCCGACGAAATGAGATGGGAGACCACTACTGCAATCCCATTTGATGCGCTGGGCTGGCTGTATCCCCTTTATCAGCAGATCCTGGTCCTTACTGGAACACAAGGTACCAGAATTCACGGCCGAACCTCGTGCTGATGAGATGTCCGCCGGCTGCTGATAGCTTCGGGACGCCGGTGCAACGTCCTCTGCTCTTTTTTCTGGAAAACACTTAACGCAAGAACATCTCAGGAAAAATGCCTTGCACTCGGTCCCCCCCTCTCCAATATGACCGTTCGGTGCCGCAACGCCTAGAAGCGGCGCAGCGCCAGCTAGCGGGGTCGAGCCATGGCGCTGTCGCACGTGGGCGGAGTAAGTACCAGGGACGGTGAAGCTCTCTCTCTCTCTTCCCCATTTCATAAATGCTTAGACACCTACCTACTGCGTATCTGGGGTGCTGGTGTCAGCGATCTGGAAAGGCCCGGCCCCAGCTGTCTGTCCTGGCAAGCACAGGGCAAGCAGTTGTTCTGAGACCCGCGTCAGGTGCGGATGAGAGTTGAGGGAATATGGTTCTGCTCTCTACGGAGGCTGGGGCAAAAAGTAATCAGCTTGGCCTAAGCTCGGATTTTGTGCGAGTGAAATGCGCCGCACTGTACCTAAGCTCCAAGCTGCCTGGAGTTATAGTGGTCAGACGCCCTACGTAACAGTGCTGAGCCCCTAAGTCATAGGGCCGTAAGCACTGTAACGCTAACCACTTAAGAAATAACCCTTCAACAGCTAAACCAGAATGGCACTGTTAAAGGCGCTTGGGCCATGCTGATTTCTTTTTGCCCCAGCCTCCGTACATAAGTTACTAACTTAGTCTTCTGATCGTGTGCAAATCTGAAGGAGCAACACTTGCGAAGGTAAACGGCCCAGAGATGCCACGACTTTCTTCGCTAGAGCCCACGATACATAAGGCAGATGATGATGCGCCTTTCGCTTGCCAAAGTCGCTAGGCATATACTTACACACTGTAACATCTTCTCCTCGAGTACCGTATGACTACACTTACCGCCCAAAAATCTGCGCTCGACGATGAATCTATTGCTCAACTCTACAGTGGGGTCATCAAGTTCCTAGTGATTATCCCATCAGCGTCAGTCGATAAGACAATTGTCTTGGAACCTGATTATCCTATGGCAGACCATAATAGCGGGATACTCATCGAAGAGGTGATTATCCCATTTGCTACATATAGGGGGCACCACAGACATACGCAGACCTAAAGTTATGCACGGTCGGTGTTGCTTATACGACCGTAGCTGTTCTCCTGGGCCTTCATGGCAGGCCTTCGTAAGCTATTCCGTTCCCTTCTTTTATAATGGCAGTGTGTGCCTTGACTACCTCGCGATTGAGGCCATCAGCATCCTGGTTGTTGTCCTGGTATCCACTCTCCTTCTCCCTTGACTCTCGAGGACCCCCAAGCTAGCCTGCCAAGAGTCATGACGTGATATGTGAGCAGGTTGCGTTGTATTCAGTCGTCCTTCGACCACGAATTTCCTTACAGAGCGTGGTCATAGTGGCATATCCTGTTAATCAGCAGGAGATGGCCAAGCCAGATAGAAGCTTAACGTCCGTATCTCGGCATCCTCTAGTGCTTACCCTCCTGCAAGACGCATACCGGCGCGGGCTGCTGGGCTGTAGACCAGCCCGAGGACCCAATCATGGCCCTTCCCAGAGAGGGTCGACGCCCTTCTTGTCATCCCAAGGGCGCGGCTCCACCTCCAATCCTGGAGAATGTCGAACGCTCGCAGATCCCTGCCGTTCGGGGCGGGGTTCCATCGGCTCCTGCTCCCGTCTGTCAACACCTCCAGGCCAACTTCACGAACAGACGGTGACTATGACTCCTTTTCGCCGGCGCCGTTCTGTTACGGCTCCTGGACTTTCAACGACGTGCGATCTGTGTCGCATTGAGGGCACGGTACCCCGACTTTGCTCGTGCTTAACCGGGCAAGAAAAGAGAGGACCCTTCCTCTTCCCTTCTTAACAGGCAGGTGTCACGTTGACCTACCGGCTCTTCTGTAGCCTTCGTTAAATCCCATTCGACCCTGTCCGTTCACTGTCTACCTACTACACAGCCGCGCCCTTCGTGTGTCTTTTAACTGCCTACGTGGAATTCTGCGTGCTAGTGATCAGCGTGGGGTACGAGAGTTACGCCCTTCGGTCAATGGTAAGCGACGCCCTAGATGCCAACCATTGACGAGCTCAAAGAGATGGATTTCGTCAATTGGGATGCCGCTGCCCCGGGCACTGGATTCGATCTGCCCGTCACTTCAGAGGGCGCACCTGTGTCCAGTGAGGCCCTTCCCACCACATCCGGAGAACCCAATATGGGCCTCGTCTTTGGAGACGTCGATGGCGATGACTGGTCCTACTGGGCCCTCGAGCACTTCGATGCCAGCCAGGTGCTACAGGTGCCACAGGATGTCAACGTCTCGGCGAAGCCGGGCTTGGAAGACACCCCAGCATCAGCAGCCGGCCTGTTCTGGGAGACGCCAGAAGCGCCATGTAACCATTGTGCTCTTGGTGGATATCAGTGCAAGAGAATAGAAGAGGGTAATTACCGAGGCTACTGCACGAGTTGCGTTGCGCTTCAGCGTGAGTGTAGCCTCGTCCCCTCGACAAGCAACAACAGCAACAATAACAGCCACAACAACAACGACATCATCACCGCCGGAACTGGAGCCACCTTCCCACCGAATACCTGGGCCACAAGCGGCGACAGACCCGAGGCGTCCATCCTTTTTGAGGACGAGTTCGCTGCTATTCCCACTGCACCACCTGCTGCGGCAATTCCAACCCCAGCTGGGAACGAGCAGTCGCCTCTCCAGCCTCCTAGCATGCCCAAGATTGGCGCTCGCTTCTCTCGCGAGTCCGTGAAAGTGCTCAAGAACTGGCTCAATACCCACAGACGACATCCGTATCCCACCGATGAGGAGAAAGAAGGCTTGCAGAAGATCACCGGCCTCAACAAGACACAGATCACCAACTGGTTGGCCAATGCCCGACGTCGAGGCAAAATTCAACCAACTCGGGCAACCTCCCCTCACATTGGCCGTGGATATGCCGTGGCCATGGATATCCCGCAGCGGAGAGGCACTGCTGGGTCTTTCGAGACCATGAACCCCTTGCAACGTTGGGCCAACTCGCCACCCGAGAACGAACCTGCGTCCGTATCGGCCATTGCACGAGCTGTGTCGGATTCCAACTCCTACTCCGGGACATCGGGGTCGGGCCGCACCAGTCCTTACGTTTCGAACTACTCGGATGATGGTTCTAGCAGGTCGCTCTGTAACCAGTCTTCGGCCAGCAGTCTGGGCACCTCCCACTCAAGTGGTGGTTCGTTTGCTTCCGCCTATTCCAACCAGTCCCGTGGATCCTTCGGGTCACTGCCCTCTTTTGCCCGGAGCTCTCGCGGGCGAAGACGACGCAGGCGAGCACCGCCGCCCCGGGCGGAAGAAGCCCTGGCTCAACCGTTAAAAACTTTCCAGTGTACTTTCTGTACCGAGACATTCAGGACCAAGCATGACTGGCAACGCCACGAGAAGTCCCTCCATCTGTCCTTGGAACGGTGGGTATGTTCTCCCGATGGACCGAGGGTCATCGGCGGAGAGAACGGAGTGATGAGTTGTGTTTTCTGCGGCGCACTGAACCCAGACGACGCTCACGTCGAGTCCCACGACTTCTCAGCCTGTACGGAGCGTCCAATTGAGGACCGAACCTTCTACCGGAAAGACCATCTGCGGCAACACCTGAAACTAGTGCACGACGTCAAGTTTCTGCCATGGGCGATGGATAAGTGGCGGGTGGCTTCCCCCCAAATCCGATCCCGATGCGGTTTCTGCAATGTTGTGCTAGATAGCTGGAAGTTTCGAGTCGATCATATTGCTGAACACTTCAAGACGGGTAAGACGATGGCTGACTGGAAGGGTGACTGGGGTTTCGAAGCACCCGTGCTGGAAATGGTTGAGAACTCGATACCGCCTTGTAAGTATACACCAACTACCTCTACGCGCACGCTGACTGACCCCTCAACGAAGACTTGATCGACAACGAAAGAAAGTCGCCTGATCCGTACACCGGCGGGAGCCCTGTGGCTACTCCAAATAACGCTTACGAGCTGTTGAAGATGGAGATACAACACTTCATAGCTCAGAGAACCGAAAGCACACACTTTACTCCAACTGACGCGGAGATACAGCAGCACGCCTGTCACATCATCTTCAATGCGGATGCGCTGACAAGGAAAGCCACTGGACCGACGACATCATGGCTCCGTGATCTTGTCATGTCATCCGAAGAAGCCACCAAGCAGGCGATGTTCCAATCACCCAAAGAGACAAGCTGGTTGTCTTCGTTGCGAGTAAATGGAAAGGCCAACATATTCGAGGACTGTGAATTCGAGACTCAGCTGCAGGAATACGTCCATTCCAGACTCTCTCTCGGGTTAACCGCCATGGACCACGAGCTCCAGCCAGAGGCATGCCAAATCCTCGGCAGGGCAGAGGAGACATCCGGTAATCCATCCGACGTCTTCGCAAACTGGCTGGTCCGTCTAATCAACTCGTCCACGGCATGGCTTGAGAACTTCAGACGACGCGCTCACTTACCGCGAAGTGAAGATATGGGCGACTACAACCAGCGGTCCAAGGATCCTCGTACCATCGACTCTACCATACACGTTTTCGGCAGGCTCGAGACAGACCTTGCGCAGTATCTCCAAAGCCAGCGTGCTCTGGGTCTTGAGCCTACCGACGCAGACCTGCAGCGGCAATCCCGCATTATCATCTACGAGCTCGACGACGAATGGAACCAAACCGCAGCTGATGACAAGGGATGGCTGGACGGTTTCCGGCAACGGAACCCGCCCCAGGAGGCGACAACGACAGCAATGAGGTCGAACGGCTCACCGACGGCCTTGGAGCCCCCATCGTCAGCCCTTCCAACGACATCTGCGCTCCCAGCAGCCACCGCTAGCGGTTCGGCGGCACTCGCAGACTGCCGGTACAATAGCGATTTCTGGTTCCTGGCCGATTCCAACTGCTACCGGCGCTTGGAGCGGGACCTGAGCCGGTTCGTAGCCTCGACCACGTCGGCCAACAATCCCAACTGCCACGTGCCCTCGGACGAGGAGCTGCAGCACCAGGCGCGGTGGATCGTGTATGACGAGTAAGTCCCGTCAGGTCCTTGCCACCCGGACAATCATACCTTTTTAGGTACAGACAGAACCGCGAACTGACCACAACCCCCCCCCCCGCAGCGACGACCCCTGGAACCAAACCGCGGCCGACAACGCCGAGTGGCTGCGGCGCTTCAAGCAAGACGTCGGCATCCTCCCGCGATCCGCCGACCCCCTCCTTCCTCCCGCCCCTATTACCACTACCACCGCCACTACCACCGCCGCCGCCGCCGCTCTCCACCCACCCCAGCCTGCCCTCCTCCCCCGCGACCTCGAAGCCGGCCTCCGCGCCTACGCCGAGCGCGAGCTGCGGCACGCCGGCGGCTTCCCCGGCGACGCGGCGCTGCGCGAGCGCGCCCGCCAGATCATGGGCATGCAGCGCACGCCGCTGGACGCGGACGCGGCGGCGCCGCGGCGGTTCCGGGAGTCGCTGGGGGCGCGTGCGGGGGGTGCTGCTGCTGCAGGGGCGCGGTTGGATCTCGCGCCGTCTTCCGTGGCGCTCCCGCACCCCGCCGTGTCGGGGATCACGGCTGCCGCCTCGTCCGCCTTTGGCGTCGTGGATCCCGATCCGCTCGCGGGGCTGCCGTCCGCCGACCTCCTGCCGCCCGACGTCGACATGGCCGGCGGCGGGGACGGGGACTTCCACTTCACCGAGCAGGAACTGCGGGACCTCCTGCAGGACGCGGATGTGGACGTAGGGGCCGGCGGTTTCGGCGGGAGTCCTTCGGCGCGGGGGATGATGTTCTGAGGCGCGAGAACGCGGGGAGGAGTGGAAAGTGAGGTTCTTGCTTTGTAGATAAGTACGAATGTGGGTTCGGAGGGGTAATGATGCGTCAGGTAGTAGGTGGCTGAACCGGATTGGTTCAAGGGCACTCACTGGATGTGCATACATACATACTCTTGGATGTAGATACGAATACTTCTCATCTTAGCCTTTTCACTGTTCTGCCTTCTGTCTGAGTACATTAGGTAGCCGCTCATCTAAATACAGCCCGGTTCCTCTAATCGTCGTGCGCCTTTGCGTGGACTCCGGCCCTCTGGAAACCTCTCTCAAGACCCAAATCCTGCAGCGCCTGCTCTCGGGGGCGGAACAGCAGGTGCGGGCCGTCATGCATGGAGATGAACACGTCCTGGGTCCTGAACTCGCCGTTCTCGCCCGAAGCAGCATCGTCGCCGCCCGCGGCCTCGAAGTCGAAGTACCAGAGGGTCTTGGCCACGACCAGGCTGGACTCGAGGTAGGCCATGGCCTTGCCGGCGCAGCCGCGGTAGCCGGCGGAGAAGGCGGCGAAGGCGTGGGTCGGGGGCGGGGCCTCGTGGCCGCCGCCGAGCCAGCGCTCCGGCCGGAACGCGTACGGCTCCGGGAAGGCCGCGGCGTCGTGGTGCAGGCTGTAGGTGTTGACGCCGACCAGGGTGCCGCGGGGCACGGGGTGCCCGTCCACGACCCACGGTCCCGGTCCCGGGTCCCCCTCGTCGGCGAGCTCGCGCCACAGCGTCCCCGGCACCGGCGGCGACCGCCGCAGCGCCTCGTCGATGCACGCCCGCAGGTACCGGCACCCGGCCAGCCGCGGCCCGCCGGCGATGTCGGCGCCGGCCGCGAAGGCGCCGCGGATCTCGGCCGCGAGGGTCCGGTAGCTGGCCGGGTGCCGCGACAGGTAGAAGAACAGCGCCGCCAGCCCCGTCGCGGTCGTGTCGCCGCCTGGGAGGGGGGGGGGGGGGGGGGGGGGGACGGGGGGGTGTTAGATAGGTACTTAGGGTCCGGACTTGATGAAACACCGCGAGGGAGCGAGAAGATCACGTACCCGCAGGGATGAAGAACACGGCCTCGGGCCACAGCTCGCCGAGGCGGATATTATCACCGGTACCGCCGCTGGTGGCCAGCTCGTCGGCGACGTGGAAGTAGAGGTCGCGGCGGGCGTCCCGGGGCTGGGCGAGGCGGGCCGCCACCATGGCCTCGATCAGGCGCATGAGGCGGGCGTGGAGGCTGCGGGGCCGGCGGCGGAGGAAGGCCTCGAGGCGGCCGCGGCGCAGCAGCGGCCACTGCAGGAAGGCGTTGAGGCGTCAGTTGCCGCGGGCGTTGGCGGCGGCCACGAAGCGGTGGCGCGCGCGCGTCTGCGTGTCCAGCGCGTACCCGAAGGCCAGGTGGCCCACCACGTCGTAGCCCAGGCGCTTGAGGCGCTCCGACATGTTGACCGCGCGCTCGCCTGAGGGGTTTTCCTGGCTGGAGGATTGCGGTAGCAGCTGCCGCAGGAAGATGTCGATCTGCGCGGCCATCGTCGGCTCGAACCCCCGCATCGACTGCTCCGTCACCGCCCGCCCGATCAGCTTGCGCTTCTGCCGGTGGATCTCCCTGTCCCGGGCGTTGAACACGCTGTAGACATCCTTGCGCTGCTGGAACGCGCTGTAGACTTCGGACTTGACCACTCGCTCGTTCTTGTAGATGTCTGTTCCGGGTGAGCTTCACCCAGCCCCACTGGTATCGCTGCTCGAGCTCACCTGCGAAGGCTTGGGGGGTGTTGAACACGAGTCGATCGGGCCCGTATCTCATCACCGGCCCTTCACGTTGGGGAGACCGTCAGCGATCTGGTTTGAGAAGGACAGGGCCGGAAACAACACACCATACTTGAGATGGTCTTCTCGCGTTTTCAGGTGAAGGTTTCGGCAAATAGCATAGAAGCCAGCATATCCATCTGTGATTTTGGCTAGAAAAGGCCCAGGGTAGTCACGCAAGGGATGAAAGAACAGGTTATAGGCCAGTAAAGCGATGACCCAAGGTATCTATGATCAGTCCCCGGGAATGCGAATTTGGAATACTTGGTTGGCTGTACATAACCTGCAATGGCCGTGGCCACAAGATAGAGAAGCATTGTGAGAATATCAGCACAGCGAGCCAGGAGTCCGTCCTTGGAGAGAGGCCGGTCTGCAGGATCAATAGGGAACCACGGCTACGACAGCTTATAAGCACGACCTGAAGATGTCTGTGGAGTCTACAGAGCGTCAGCTGCGGGGAGGCCAGAAGTGCTGAAATACTTCTATACTTAGGTGGCTTGGGTAGGAGAGAGATCTCAGCCGCTGTGGGATGGGTACAGCTGGAGGTAAGCAACAGCGTGGGATCGCCGCATCCTCCCGCCTTTGCTTGTTGCGGCACAGCTCCTCGATAAGTCTGCGAGAGCCTCACAAGGAACACGAGAGTATCTCGGGCTTACCAAGTCGTCCTACTTGCCAGATCTGCTAGACAAGGCTTGCTATCTCCAAGTCCTCGGAGAGGGCTAATCTACCTGTGTAAGGGCTTCGCGGGGTGAAAAAGGGAACGGCCACCAAGCCCTGAATGTCGGCTCAATTGACATCAAGACGATCGTTGCAGACGCCATCGTTGGCTACCTACAGTGTATCATCGATCCGACCGACGGAGAACCTGAGGAGTGAGGACGATACACGCAAGTACGTGAGCTTGAGGAGTTATTCTCAAGTATAAGACCAACGCATCGCATTGGCTTCCAGTTTGGGGTCGTTCGGTTTCGATCACAGCACAGACAGAGAAGCACGATGACGGGCTCCGACCCACCAAGCACCGGGTGTCAACAGCCCCGGACACGCCAGAGGCTCCACAAACCTCTTCCGGCATTGGAGGTCCAAGATATCAACGATGGTATCGTAAGTGCTTCAAACGAAGGGGAATTAGTTGATCGTCTGCTGACTGTTATACCAGGGGAATGTAACAAGCAGGCTCCGGCTATCGTAGCCATGAGTCCGGCACAGGCACTTCGGAGGAAAGTTCCTCTCTTGCAGACCTCAATCCAGAAGCTCGGAGGTTGAGCACACGACGGTATTGACCTTCTGACCGGGAGTGAGAACACCGTCATCGACTTCGGAGAGTCCATTGCGTCTCTACAGCCCGGCCTCCTCGCCCGCATCCAGCTTGCTTACGACCTCGACGACGCGGCCGAGGCGTGCGAATCCGAGGTGACGACCCCATGCGACCCCAACGCCTGGGAGGTTGACCAGACGCTGTTCGGGCGCGGGTGGTTTGTCGTCGATGCTATGATACCCCCACGTCGCTCCCGGCGCTTATGCTTCAGCGTGCGCGTATGTCTTCATCGTTGTATCTTACCCCGAGATATGTGATGCTCGGGGCATAAGACTTCCTCCTCTCCCTAGGAAAACATGGATGCCTCTGTCAGGCACTCGGAAGTTATACAACTGTACAAGCTGCGTCTTGCCCGGCGCTTGCTAACATATAACGAGACAGCAAACTTGCTAGCCCTTGTTGTCTGCTGGACCCTGGGCTCGCAGCCACGGTCATCATCGAACGGGAGAAAGCGGGAGATCAAAGACTCCGGAAGAGGCAATGCCGAGCTCCCGTCTGTCCACTGAAAGCCTGCCGTGCCCGCGGACTTATCTCTGAAACCCTATATTGAAGTTAAGTTTCCAAATTCCACTTGCTGTGAAGGGAGTAAGGCCAGTCTGCCTTTCTTTGCTACCCATGCATGCGAATGACTTTACCTTTCTCTCGCAACGACGGTCGTAAGTGAAGCTTTCTTCGCCCTTGGACTAGGTAGCAACAGTCAGACATCTGGCTTGCCTCGTGCGTAACCCGAAGCGCAAGGTAAGCCTTTGCTTCGCTGTCTTGGAGAGATGTTGTGCCATATCAACTGTAGCGTGCGTAGGGCGCAGGCGTGGGGAGCTGTTGGGAGATGGAGCGGTGAAAGGTGGGCGAATGAGGGGCCCTTGAGCGTCATGGCACAGCTTTTCCTCCCGATCGGAGGCCGGCCCTGGCTCGCCTGGCCAGACCCCGCGTTAGGCCACTGGTCGATGTCAGGGGTCGACGCGGTCCTGCCTTACCCTGCGCAGCCAATACAGGCGTGACAGGGCGGCCCTAGGTACCTAGGTAGAGGGGTAATACTGTAATAGCGTGGTTGGGATTGTCTACTGCCACTTTCGTCGAGAAGGATGGGCAATGGGCCAATCACAGCCGCGCCATAGTCGGAGTGGATGCTTTGCTGATGCCTCCCGCTGTCCCTCTTGCGTCCATGACTGCAGAATTTACAGCCTCTCGCTTCTCTTCCCTCTCCCTTTCTCACCATTCTCCTTGCCGCATCCTATTACTGTTCCTCTCGGTGTGTGAGCTGGACGGAGGTGAGCATTCACTAGCTTCTTCCCCGCCCGAAGCCTCTTTGTCAACCGACAGAGTCGCTCTATGTGTTCGAGAAACCGAAATTGCTAGGTGAGCAGCAGATCCCACGATCACAAGACAACGGCTGCTTGTTCGGGGTTCATGACTCTCCTACCTCTCTCCTACCACGGTTCTACCTAGCAATTGCTAATCGTTCCTCTACAGCTTTCCTTTGTTGTCCGCTCCCCGCAGTTGCATCCTTGACATCGAATTCCTCCGTACACACCGCGCTCAACCCCAACCGCCAACATGCATGTCCACGAGATGATTGCGGAAGCCGAGAAGACGGGGCAACCCTCTTTCTCCTTCGAGTACTTCCCACCCAAGACGGCCCAGGGTGTCCAGAACCTCTACGACCGCATGGAGCGCATGTACGACTTCGGCCCCAAGTTCGTCGATATAACATGGGGCGCCGGTGGTCGCATTGCCGAACTCACCTGCGATATGGTCTTACAGGCCCAGACCTTCTTCGGTCTCGAGACTTGCATGCACCTGACATGCACCGACATGGGCGAGGAGAAGGTCAATGATGCCCTGCAGAAAGCCTACAAAGCCGGTTGTACCAACATCCTCGCATTGCGAGGTGACCCTCCACGAGACCAGGACAAATGGGTGGCTGCCGATGGTCGCTTCCAATATGCGCGCGACCTCGTTGCCCACATCCGCAACACGTACGGAAAGCACTTCGATATTGGCGTAGCTGGCTATCCGGAGGGCTGCGACGATAACAAGGACGAGGAATCGCTATTGGATCATTTGAAAGAGAAGGTTGACGTTGGTGCTACTTTCATTGTCACTCAGATGTTCTACGATGCCGACAACTTCGTTCGCTGGGTAGGCAAGGTCAGAGAGAGGGGCATCAACGTCCCCATCCTCCCCGGCATCATGCCCATTGCTACTTATGCCAGTTTCCTGCGACGTGCGAACCACATGAAGGCCAAGATCCCCGAAGAGTGGCTGGCTGCGCTAGAGCCCATCAAGAACGACGATGCCGCTGTCCGAGAGGCCGGCAAGCACCTGGTCGCCAATATGTGCCGCAAGATTATGACCGCGGGTATCGTGCATTTGCATTTTTACACCATGAATCTGGCCCAGGCTACACGCCTGGTTCTGGAGGAGCTGGACTGGCTGCCAACCGATTCCCACCCGCGCAAACAAGCTTTGCCATGGAAGAAGTCACTCGGCTTTGGCCGGAGAGAGGAAGACGTTCGCCCTATCTTTTGGAGAAACCGGGGGAAGTCGTACGTCTCGAGAACGCAAGATTGGGATGAATTTCCGAACGGCAGATGGGGAGATTCCCGCTCACCCGCTTTCGGCGAGCTAGACGCTTACGGCATCGGGCTCACGGGAACGAATGAGTCCAACCGGCAGAAATGGGGCGAGCCGCAGACGGTGAAGGACATTGCTGACTTGTTTGTCCGATACCTAGAGGGGGACGTTCCTTCTTTGCCCTGGAGTGAAGCTCCTATTACGAGCGAAGCTGATGAGATCAAGCCCGAGCTTATTGATCTCAACCAGCGAGGCTTGTTGACTATCAACTCGCAGCCGGCGGTCAGCGGAGTCAAATCCACCCACCCAGTACACGGATGGGGCCCCTCAAACGGGTATGTGTACCAGAAGGCGTATCTCGAATTGATGGTGCCTCCCGACTTGTTCCAGGAGATTCTTCCACGGATTCGCGCCAATCCCGACATGTCCTACTATGCCGTAAAACAATTCGGCGAGTTCGAGACGAACGCGCCTTCTGAGGGCCCGAATGCGGTTACCTGGGGAGTGTTCCCAGGGAAAGAGATTGTTCAGCCTACCATTGTGGAAAGCATCAGTTTCCTGGCATGGAAAGACGAGGCCTTCCGCCTAGGTATGGATTGGGCGCACTGCCATGACCCCGGCACACCGAGTCGGGCTTTGATCGAGAAGATCATGGACGAATGGTATTTGGTAAACATCGGTATGTTTGCCACAAACATCAGACCCAACAAGCTTATGCTGACGATGCTCTTGCAGTGAACAATGACTTCCATGAAACCAAGGCCATTTTCAAACTCTTCGAAGGCCTTAGTGTCAAGGGGCTCGATAGTCCCGTGGCACCGCAAGCGGACGGATCGCACGAAGAAACGAATGGAACACACGAGTCGAAGAGCACAGCTGTCACCAATGGGAACAGCGTAGCTGCTTCCGCATGAGATCAACGATGGTTTCGGCGCAATTGGATTTTCAACAAGCATCCGGCCTTCACAGCAGGCCGGCAGGGGTTCAGTGTTTCAACAAGCATCAGGTAATCATGATAAAGGCGTTGCGTTGGTACCGGAGTCCGCATTTTTCAACAAAAAATTCGGAACGGCGGGTACAGGCTTGGCATAGCCTTTGGGACAAAGGTTAGGCTAAAAAGGGACTGCATCATATCTCAACGATACCCCAAGGAATGGCAGAGACATTTGGAGGAGCGCATTTGCAAGATTTCTTTTCAACGAGGAAGTGGAGGAGGACGGATGGACTTCAACGGTTTGGAGGAGGCTAGTACAAAGTCAGTATGGTCAGTGTAAAGAATGTTGGTTCTCTGTACTTACCATTCATTGTGGGAGAGGCAGACGGGGTGTTCATCAGGTCAATACTGATTGATGTCCAGCGCTCGTATTTTCAGACGAGTCGTTCACACTCAAAATACAGATCACTGTCACTGATGTGGCGTCTCATTGCAAATAGTTCAACGAACTCTCTTACGATCTTCCCGTGATATTGTCTGGATCTTACCTGCTAGGCGGGGGACAGAATGTGTTCCAGTGGGTTGATCAACGGCGAAGGAGGTGATGCTTAGGTGCGGTCGCCAGGCAAGTTAAGAGACGAAGATCCAATGATCATGGCGTGGGTGATCATATCACCCAAGTATAGTTGAAATGGCCAATGAAACAAGCAAGCCGTAAAGCTATCACGGCATATCCACTCGATCTGCCAACATCTGTTTCACAGCAAGTTATCTCGACACCCCGCGGGGACGGGCAGCGGCCCGAACCATGGGACTTCCATCCCCGTTTGTTACGGCATGTGCTATGTTTCGGTTTCCATGCCTTGCAAAGCATAACTGGTCGCTTAAGCCAAAGCCATCAGACCTGGGTAGCGCGGTCTGTTTCTCCTCCCCCGCATTTTGTGTGTGTCTACTGCGGTGAGGGCTAGGCTCGACGATACCGTCTCCCCGCGCCCCCACGTTTTGGTCTTTCCCATTTTTTTTTTTTCTTACTCCCGTTGCGGTCCGGTCGTGGCCGGCGGGTGCGGGTGCGCTGATGGGCCGTGCGTGTTAGTAGTGGTCGTCAAGGTAGGTAGTATACGGCTGATACCCGTGGGGAAGCCGCTCGAGACTGGTCGTTGCAGGTGGCGAAGGACGGATTCTTGATCCGATACATATATGGGAATGGGAGGGGTCACTTGCTGTGATCTGAGAGAAGACCCGACTGCTAGCGCCCGGTCATCTACCTACATCTTATCCCACGGGCTTTCGTAGTAAAGTCACCCCAAGTGTTCCTCGCCGGATAATGTTGGATCTTGCTTCGTCTTCTCGCGGTGTTCAGCTGGTTGATCCAGAGATCGAAACGCTTCAAGCGAGGATCCCGGCGCTGAGGAGTGTACTGTGCAGGCTAACGCGCACGCTGAGAGAAGGTATTAGGAGGCGTACACGTCTCGAGGTCGCGCAGCGCCAGTGTAGAGGAACTTGGGAACTTTATATATGGTCTCGAGAGTGGACATCGCATTCGAGCAGACATGAGATACAGTTTCCTTGAAGCGGGGTTACAGTTGCATAATTGCTTTATCGTGACTTTTATCAGTATGATGAACATATGGGACAATCATAGTAGGAAAATCATTCTAGTAGTGATCATTCCATTCTCTTGGGTAGAGGGATGTAGTGGGTGAATGGCAAGCACAGCGAAGGTCTCTGCACGCTTAGTGTACCTGGTTGTTGTGCTGTGGGCGTGGCCAGCCAGGGCGAGGATTGCACCAGCGAATAATCCAGTGCCGCCTCAATTGATTTGGTAACTGTACGAACAGCAGCCTTACCATGAAATCGTGCCATGTTGAACGTGCCTGCCATTGCCGTCCGTACACTTAGGAAACGATGTCGTCGGGCAGCTCGCCCAGACCGAAGATAACCCGCGCGCCGATGGCGGCTAAGGTAAGGTCTGAGGTGATGTGGGGTGGGCTGGCTGCTGCTGCCTCCATTCCAACGGAGAGTACCGTACGTACTCCATCACATCATCACCACACCCGAGTTCTCAAGCTGTACAACCGACTGCGAGGGCAATCCACCGAAGCAAACGAGAAAGCAAGCAAGCAAGCAAACAAACTCGCCAGATATATATATGATCTCCCGGATCTCGCAGGTAGCGCGCCATCTGTCCCGCCCGCGTCCGAACCTCGGCCACCTCTCCGCAACAGCTGCGGCGGCAGGGACACCCCGATACCGCGGAGGTGGGAACATCATGACTTCGAGAGCCATGGCGTCCGCGGATGAGCGCAACGCGCGCACCATCCACACCGCCGCCTGTCTCATCATTGGCGACGAAGTGCTTGGAGGGAAAGTGCGTAGAAATGCTCCTTTGCATTTCCTTGGATTTGCCTTATGTTTACCTGGATGCTAACATGGATCGCAGACCACCGATGTACGTACGATGATGCTACAGCCGTGAATGATATCAATATAATGTTGCGCATGTTTCGAGCCTAGGTTAGGATGCTAACCTCGACATCCTAGACCAACTCGGCTTACATGGCGAAATGGTGTTTCTCGTTGGGAATGGTGAGTGAAACTCCGATCTTGGCGGCTCGACATCTATCGCCAAAGCAAACGCTCATACACACTCGACGTGCATCAGAACCTGAAACGCGTCGAGGTCATCGAGGATGACGAAGATGAGATCATCGAGGCTGTCCGTCGCATGAGCGATCGCTACGATTTCGTCGTCACCAGGTGAGACCCCATACCCTCGATTACGGCGCTTGCGAGCTTTCAAGCCGGCTGACCAAAGCATTGCAGCGGTGGAATAGGTCCAACGTGAGGCTTATCATTTTCTTACCTATCGCAAAACGCCCGGACTTTCCAACTCACTCTTTGTTGTAGACACGATGACATCACCTACCAGTCCATTGGCAAGGCATTCGGGCTGAAGCTCAAGTTGCACGACGAGGCGTACGCGCGCATGAAGAAGCTGAGCAAGCCGCACAAGAGCCAGCCCGACTTCAGCTGGGACGTGGATTCGCCGGCGCGGCGTGCGAAGCTGCGCATGGTCGAGCTGCCGCTTGACGAGTCGCGCGACCTGGCCAAGCAGGTCTTGTTCCCACGTGATGATCTCTGGGTCCCGGTCGCCGTCGTCAACGGGAACATCCATATCTTGCCCGGCGTGCCACGACTATGTAAGTGGCGCTTCCAACGGTGGCCGTTGGGGGCGGGGCGTGACATAAGCTGACTACCTTGCTTCGCAGTCGAGGGTCTCCTGGAGGGGCTGAAGCCGTTCATCGTCGACCGCCTGGTTGATCCCCAGGGCAAGGGCATCTGCCGAGTTATGATCTCGACGCCGATGGCCGAGAGCGCGGTTGCGCCGTATCTGACGGAGCTGGCGGCCAAGGTGGCACCGCATAACGTCAAGGTCGGCAGTTACCCCCGCTGGGGCAAGAAGAACAACACCGTCACGCTGGTCGGAAGAGACAGGGCCTACTTGGAGAGTCTGGTGCCCGAGGTCGTGGCGAGCGTCGACGGCCGTAGGGTGAACGTCGAGGGCGAGGACGACGAGGCGGAGAACAAAGTCAAAGCAGCATAGACGCACATCGTTGATCGATCAATCCTCCAAGTTGCTGCCTGGCTGAGCTTTGGGCTCCGATGCGGAGGTTACAGACGCGTAGCCATGAATACCTACCGTAGTAATGTGTCCAGGGACGACGGCCTTATCAGAAACCAAACGCCCGCGATGCCTATCAGGGGCTACCGGTGCTACGGTGTCACGAGAACATGGTGCAGTCCGTGACCGTCCATTTCGAAGCCACCGATGGGGCCGCAGACTGATCAACTCGTTTTTTTGGCGGTGGGCTCAGCTCATCAAAAGCCGGGCAATGTGGGGTTTCGTTACCGAGCCCTGTCAAGCCTGTTTGCCGGGACCCAAAGACTGCAGGTGTCAAGATTGTCAACGGGACCGGCGATCCCTCCTCGGCCAATCCCACAGGTCGCCACGACCCAGGCGCGCCGTGGGTGCATGGGCAGACCGACAGGGCGGACATCGGAGTCCGGCCTTGGGAGAACCGTGCCACCCGGACTTCTGGAAGCGACGGTAAACGTCTCGAGCAGTTCGAGAAGGCGAAGCCGCCGAGAGTATTGTAGGGATTGCTATGCTATGCCGCCTGGCGCCGCTGTCATGTTCGCCCGCTAGGGGTGCGCAGCAGAGGCCCGAGCTAACGACGGTGCGATGTAGCCGTGTGGAAGGGGAAATGAGCCTCATTTGCGACAACCCGGCCCCGAGTCGCATCGTTGTCGCGGGGGAGGTCAAGCGTTTATCGGTCAAGTTTTTTCTTCATTATCTTCTTGCTGGGTTTCCGTTGGTTTATCGGCCAATCGAAGAAAAGCATCAACGAATGCCTGCCTTGCCTTGAACCTGTCAGGCTTGTCATCAGTGCTCCCTGGCGGTACGGTAAGGTCAGGTAGGTAGGTAATAAGTTTCGGTCTTCGGTCACAGCCGAAGCTTGGACGCCTTGGACGCCCTGGACAGCCAGCTCGCTTGCCACATCTCGGATGACAGATGACTTGAGGGGAAAAAAAAAAAAAAGAAGGGACGACAGTTTTCCTCGCCCGGCTACGACTGGCATGAGAGATGAACCTAATAAACAAGTCAAGCTTTACGGGGCACGAGCATTGATGAGTACCAAGAACGTCTTTTGGGTCGCGCAATGCGGTAACCGTATCAGTGGAGCTTGAACGAAGTAGGCAATTTCGTGGTATCAAAACAGCCCACAGCCCACACGGCAAGTTGGCAAGGCAGGTGGCAAGTAAACAGGCTGGCAGCTGCGAAACAATAAACATGGAGACGGTCGATGCGGGTTGATCTGACTTGGACAACTCACAGGTCCAGGTGAGCGTGCGTTGTTGTGGTTAAGGTAGTTATTGTTGTCCGGGAATGACAATGACCGTTGGATGTTGGAATAAGGTACTTCTTGAATATCCGAATACCAGGCATATGCACGTGTTGCTCAGCTCTCAGGCAGGAATTCCAGGAGTCGCAATGGCAAACGGTTGCAGGATGAGCCGGTGAACAGCGGCATGGAGTTGGTTGGCTTGGTTGGTTGGCTCGCTTCCGTGCCGTCTCTATGTTCCTCGGGCGTCCCGTCCGATGCGGGGCGGGGAATTCAGCATTTGCGTTATCTGAAGCCAGCGAACGATGGATTGATCGATCAAAAGGGTCCAAAAGTCCAAAAGTCCAAACATCCAGGGCCAGAAAAAGCAGATTGGCAGATGAAGTGTTCGGCTGGAGGCCCGGCAGGAGAAGGCGAACCTTGGTGACTTGTCGGGCAGGATGGAGCTAAAGCACTGGACAATTTAAGGTTAGCGGGACGGTGGAGCGGGCGAGCATGGAAGATGCCCCGATGCGGCTAGCGCTGGGCCTGCTGGGCTCCGTTCTGGGGTCTCGTAGGATGATCTCCACCAGCACGTCGTCAGGGCCAGGGCGCGAGCGCGGCACAGCCAGACAGTCAGTACTGGGTATTGCGTAACGAGCGGCGGGTGCGCCAGCGATCAGTGTGTTGGCAGCTGGCCGTACCGGTTGCGGTAGTTAGGCAAGTCAGGACTCAGGAGAGCAGAGCGCAGATTGGCAAACTGGCGGATTTGCCATGCATGATGTGCGGATTCTGTAGCACGGCGTACAGTAACATCTGCTCATCACATCTCGGCCGCCAACGACGTGCTGTCGGTTCATGTCGTGCGCCGGCCTTACCCCTTTGGGATCTCCTCGGGTCTCTGATTGATAGATGCAAGACCTGGCGGTGGCACTTGGCAAGGGGCCAGTGTCTGGTTAGGGTTAGTTCACCTCCTAGGTGAGGGAAACACGCCCAGGCACGCCCCAAGCAGAGCCCGAGGCAATGGAAGGCAAGCAGACAAGCAGACAAGCAGGTGGCAGGTCTGGCAGGCAAGTAAGCTGGGCAAGCTCGCAAGGCAAGGTTGCTGTTGAGCACGAGCAGCTGCGACTAGCAAGCGCTGATAATTAAGGTATGCGTAGCTGGCTGTTAGTGCATGGGCGACTCTGCGGCGGTATCGCAAACAGCCAGGATTTTCCCATTCCGCAGGCTGTAGCCCCCTTCGGCTGGTCCTCTGGCCCCTTCTTCCCCTGACGTACCTACAGAGCGATAAGGTAAGGTTAGGTCCAGTAGCTAGCAGGGAGGCCGGCAGGATGACCTACTGACTGCCCGGCAGCTCCAAGCAACCGCCTCAGATCAAAGACAGAAGGAACAAGACGGGAGCGAGCGAGCCCTGAGCAGAGGAGCGGTCGCCCAGCCAATCGGTCAAAGCCAGCGCCTAGCCCGCCTGCCCGCCTCCTCGTCCATCCAGCTGCCCTGCTCGCCTACGGTCTACCGTCTACCTGCCCATTCCCTGCGAGTGCCAATCCCAGGCGCCCAGGAAGCCAGGCAGACCAGAAAGGTCAGCGTCCCGAAAATCCCCCCTTCTCAACTCCACTACCACCACGACCACCGACCACCACCACACAACGCACACGCACACGCCGCACCACCTTGACCACACGCACCACGCACTACGCACCACACACCACGCACCACACCCTGCGCACTACCACGCTCGCACGCCTGCCAGCACTACTACTTCCAACGCTGTCACTGCTGCTACCTCCCGAGCCCTCTTTCTCACTCCTCCAATCCCTCCCTCAACCCTCCCATCCATCACCCTTCCTCCTCCCGAGTAGTGCCCGGCTACTAAGGTTGACCAGAGGCCCTTTCCCAGACGACGACATCTTCGTCCAGCCTCTTTCGGTTCTCCATATTTCCCGTCGTTTTTTCTGACTGCCCTTTTGAGCCTGCTGCTCTTTTCGGTCCCTTTTTAGTCTTCTCCAGCCGACTTGTCACTCTCGCGACCGACCCGTGATCGCAATCCCTTTCCACCTACCGACTATACCCCGAACCTAATCAACCCCTGGGCCGAATTCGACTCTCACGAGACCGAAAAGCAGCACTCGACCTCGTCTATCTTGTCGTCGTACGCCGCAGCCTCCCGATCACGACCGTCCGCCGCCACCCTTCCTGTCGGACACACGAGTCGGCTTTGTCTCGACCAATCCCCCACGCTTGAGACATCTGCTGTTGCCCGCCCCGGTTTCCGTTCGCCTCATTGTCCCCGAACCACAATGGCGTCCAAGGTACGTCCAACCATACGCCGCCGCGTTCCATGTCGCTGGCGCTTCACGGCCCCTGTCTGTACTTATCGCTCACATGCCATTCGTCCAGTTCTTGCGAGAGTATAAGGTGGTAGTCGTTGGTGGAGGTGGTGTCGGAAAGTCTTGCTTGACGATCCAGATGACCCAGGACCATTTCATCGACGAATACGATCCTACCATTGAAGGTACGCCCCGTCACCCCAGCCATCGCTCATAGGCCAGCCACACTGACATTCCGCCTCGCCTACCAGACTCGTACCGCAAACAATGTGTAATTGACGATGAACTCGCTCTGCTCGACGTGCTCGACACAGCCGGTCAAGAGGAGTACGCGGCCATGAGAGAGCAGTACATGGTCAATGGCGAAGGTTTCATGCTTGTCTTCTCCATAACTTCGCAAGAATCCCTCGATGAGATCCACGCTCTCCACCGACAGATACTCAGAGTAAAGGGCAAGCAAGAAGGCGAACACTTCCCCGTCGTACTGGTAGGAAATAAGTGCGATTTGGAGCACGAGCGTGCAGTCTCCAGAGAGAGTAAGCTTTCCCCCCTGACCCTGTATCTGTGTCTGCGCTCACCACCCCTTTTCCACAGAGGCCGAGAGAAGTGCCCAAGAATTCCTGTGCCCGTACATAGAGACTTCCGCCAAGTCTCGTATCAACGTTGAGAACGCCTTCTTCGATGTCGTCCGCGAGATTCGGAACTACGACCGGAACCTCGGCGGTATGGCGGCAAACAACGGCCGGAGTGGCGGTGCGAACGGACCGGATAAGATGGACATGGATAATGGTGACGCGGAAGCCGGCTGCTGCGCCAAGTGCGTGATCCTATAATATTGGGCTGAAGAGGGTCAGAATCTCAAGGAGCATGCCTGTCTACGCGGTGTTCGATGCGTTTGCGTGGGGATGTGTGTGCTTTTTCTGTCTCGTGTGCCTGCACGATGGACAGGTTTTGGTGGCTTACCAAGACGTATATACTGGTTGAAGCCGGGTAACCACTTGCATGGAATCGGGAGTCGGGGTTTTATGCCAGCTCATGTTGGAACCAGCAGCATTCGCAACGGATATGGGTGCCGGCCGATCGAGCCAGGGAAACTCGAGGATAGGGGGAACGCGATGTTGACGCCGACATCCAGCCACGCGGCGTGCAGGTTCCGAATTGCAGAATGTTCCGTTGGAAGCGCTACAGCTGAAGGCTATTCGAGACCAAGTCATGGATAGGGATCTTCCAACCAACTGGTCATTTCATACTTGTAATGTTCTTTATTCCATTTTTTCTTCTACGCAGCTCTGTACGGTCCTGCCGCCATAGATTCACCGTCGAGCCGAAGCGTGGCCTTCCAAGCCGAACATGCGTCTGTCCGTTGATACGTGCCGGCCGACGTCACTTGCGATGTGCCAAGTTTGGATGATGATGTAGTGAAGTATTTCCTGATTTACTTGTGAAGCTGGTCTTTCTGGCCGCTTATGGTGGTATCAATGCGGCGTCTTCGATTTTGTTAATGGCGATATATTGGGTGACTGGTGGCCGATTGCCAAGATACCACTGTGTAATGTTGTACCTTGCTCTGTTTCTCCTGTCAATTTGAAGTCTCTTGTTCTAATTGTTGAGAGTACCTAGGTAGTATAACTTTCTTCGGCCCCCGCAGATGGTAAGGCGTGTTAACCCTGACATAGCCTGATCAAGTTTGGCTTCGGCTCTGCCTGTGTATTCTTTCTAATTGATCGTGTACCAGGGTACGAAGCCTCACCGTGCCATCTGCATACTGCCCATGGCGAGAAAGAAAATAGTTCTGCGGATAGTTGTCCTTGCGCTTTGAAAGAAGCCGTTTGAGGTCCGCAATATTTGCTCTTTGTTCCTGACACGAACTACCTTTGCTCACAAGGGCATTGTTCAGAACCTTCCATGGCCATAAATATGTATTGATTTTATGTCCTGCTCATCGGCGTTCTCTTCACGAACTCGCCATCGTCGTCAGATATTACGCCAGTCTCGAATACGTCAACTTCTAACTAGATACTGGGCCAACGCTCGGAACCGATCAGGAAAACAGTGAGTTCGCAGTCAGACTGCGGTTTTATTCCAGTGGTTCCTGGTAACCAAGTAAGTACAAAGGAAACACGGTAACATGGCGGGTAACGGTTCCAGCAGCAATGTCACCAACAATGGGGGCGACATAACCTTTCCGGATTCGATGAACCCAAGATCCCAACAGTACACTCCCGCGGTAACGCGTGAGGCTTTCGGTGGAGTGTTCATCGGGAACACGCGCTTCGAGGCGTGGGTGAGGATGTTCTTCGGTCCAAATGATCGTCGCTGCGTCAGGTGTTACGTGGAGCGCTTCCGATGCGAACCGCCACCAGGTGTCGGACCCTGCCATTATTGCAGGGAGCACGATGAAAGGTGTGAGATGGTATCCCGTCCAGACACTATTCAGCCTGGCCAACGCATACCTTTTCACGAAGTCGTTACCTGGCAATATCAAGCGGTTCCGGAGTCGGCCGAGGTGCCGGTGCCGGCAGCTCCCCCCTTTCTGCCCGCACCTACCATGGCGCCCCGCAAATGCGGTTACTGCATACAACGTGAGTATAGGCACTGCGATGCCCGACATGACCTCGGAGTCGGCTGCAGCCTTTGCCGCGCTCTCGACCAACCATGCAAGATAAGGAGATGGGGCGGAGACCTCGTCGCGAGACCCGACGTCCTGACAATGCCCCTTTGCTGTGACAACTGCTTTTTTCGAGCGGGCAATATCAAAGGCTGCAGTTGGCGAGCGGGTGAGAATAACCGTGGCCTCGACGCTGGGCCTTGCACCCAGTGTGAGGATCAGGGGTTGGAATGCACCTACGGAGGACGCAACCGAGTCGATCTGGCTCCCGGCGGCAGTGAGCGAGCCCATGCCACGCATTTCGAAAGGACGCGAAGACTCCCACCCAATCCACGGAGGCCCGAACGCTTGGTGGAGGCGACTTCCAATATTTCTCTCTCACTGCCTACCCTCCAGGAAGTGCAAGCTGCTGCCCAGACGGGTGAAAGTAGGTCGCAGTTCTGCGAGGGGTGCAATGCTCATGGAGCTCTGCCCAAGAAATGCGGTGCCGCCCCGAAAACCGACGACCACCCAGGCCAGGGCTGCGAGGAGTGCGTACGTTGGGGTCTGGTTTGTATCTTACAGGGTCGAGTATTGCCGACGCACCCCACGGCGAAGGTGACGGGTGCGCGAGGGAACTGGACGACATGTGAACCCTGCAAGGCTAACGGCTGGCCCTGTGACCGCCAACGTCCATGCGATTCCTGCGTGCAACACGGAGTGGATGAGGCCTTGTGCTCGATAAGCCCGGGCACTACTAAGCGACCGAGAGGGTTGATCCGTAGGGGCGCTCCGGGAACCGACATGAGATGCTACTATCTGGCGATGGGTTACGCCTCGCCAACCGACAAATCGAAGGTCAGCGTTCAACGTCAGCCGAGCGACTACCACGAGGAATACATCATGAGCCACCCGGAAGTTGACCCGGCATCGTTTCGGGAACTGCAGGAGCGGCGGAGAGCCCAAGCAGGCCCCTCGCACCAAACCCAGCCGCAACACGATCCAAATGTCCCGTTACCGTCAATTGAGGAATTGACACTTGAGGATGAGCAGTGGATTCTGCAAAATATGCACGTGCTTGAACAGGGTCTCTTCGAGCCAGATGAGATTGCTGAATCGGAGGAAGAGGCGCAGCGGCAGGGGGAATGGAATGATGCTTACGCAGCCATTGCAGACGAATGGCATCGAGGCATCAAGATGAATGCGGCAGAGATCAGGAAAAGTCTAAGAGCGTCCATCGAGCGAGGTGAGTCTCCCTCCAACTCCGAGGTTTTGCAAGACCTGCAGAGGGAGATGGTGCGCCAGAGCGGCGACCTCAACTACGAGGGCCAGGCCGAGATTCCCATCACGATCCCCGAGAGCGCCCCAGACCACGATTGGTCCCAAAACTGGCTCAACTGGCTCAACCCGCTGGAACAGCCCATACGCAATGCCAGCGTTCTCGCCTACCATGATGTGACGCCGGGTCCCCTGCAGCCGCTCTACAACCCACGCGCCGGCGAGGCACCTTCGGAGGACCCCCTCTTCCGGGCCCATCCACCGGAGCACCCGAACCCGCTGGCGATCCCGGCACTCGAGTCGATCCCGTTCATGCGTCCGCTGATCGACGGTCTGCTCCCGGGCACGGACCCGCAGCTCTGCGGGGAGATCGTCCTGCCGCAGAGCGGGCAATGCCACCGCTGCTTCCAGAACACCACGGGCATCTGCGAGGACGTCACGCACACGCAGCGGGCGTACGTGTGCGACGCCTGCAACGAGGCCAGCAAGCGCCGGTTCGTGCGGCGCTGGCTGCTGGACGACTTCTGGATGGCCATGCGCGCGTACGCGTGCGCCACCTGCGCCGACGTGAACGCGCCGCGCCCCGAGACCTACGCCGGCACCGGGCACCACGTGTGGGGGTTCTCGGCGGAGGAGACGGACGCGGCGGCGGGGGCGGTGGCGTCGCCGCGGGCGCCCAAGACGCGCCCGCCGTTCGTCCACGCGGAGCCGGCGGGCGGCTGGCAGGGGCCGGACCCCCGGCCGGTGACGGGGTGCCTGTGCGCGGACAAGTTCTTCGGGCGCCGGCTGTGCGCGCCGCACCGCACGCAGCGCATGGCCGACCTGGAGACGGCGGTGGCGGCGCTGCAGGCCTACGTGGTGGCCCGCTACGGCCGCGGCACCTGGCGCGTCTGCCCCTGGTGCCGCGCCCGGGCGTCCACGTCGCTGGCCGGCTTCCGGGGCCGCCGGGGCGCCGGCGGCACCGGCGGCCCCCAGGCCTACGCCTGCCTCGCCTGCCACGACCTCGTCGTCAACCAGGGCGTCAGCGCCACCATGATCATCGCCGGCGGCTCCCGGTGGGGCTTCCCCGAGCCCAAGGCCGTCGCGGTCGTCGAGGTCCCCGACGACCCTGAGGACATGGGCATGGACGAGGATGAGGACGGCGGCAGCGGCGGCCAGGGACGGGATAAGGGGAAGGGCAAGGCGATCCAGGGCGCTCCCTTGGAATTCACCACCGAGGACTTCGTCGTGCATATGGAGATCGATTAGGAGGCCCGGCGCAACCCGTCATGAACTACCTAGATGGGCGGCAGTGGGGATGAGTTCAGCGCCCATGTTGGGCCTGCGCTGAGAATTGGATGGTAAGCGATGGTGGGATCCGGACTTTATCAGGTACGTTCCCCCTTTGCTGGTAAGAGAACTGACAGTTGTGATGGGAAGTAGAGGATAACCGGGGTGAAGGTGAGTTTTGTAGATTTGCGCGGTCACTGTCCATGCTTTCGGCGTTGTTGCGAAAGTAGGAGTCCAGGTAAGCCGATGCTGTCTGTATACACTGCCCGAAGGTTGTAGAAAAGTCTGATATTATAAGTACCTAACTTGTCAAAACACAAACTGCTTGTTTGCATGAGGTCCCGAGTTGTAGCTTTGGGCAAAATACGAGTGATAACGTGACAGATTCGTGACATGGGATTATAGAATGAAAAATTGGTCGACGCTTTCGAAAGAAAGCTATCAAGTCATATCAATAGACTGTGGATGAAGGGTGAATGCTTGCCACCTTTGATTGTTCTCATCCTTACAGAAGATGCTTAGGTACTTAGGTTATGGGATATCGTGAGGTTTTGCTAAGCGCATAGAGCCCCTTTAATTCCATAACCCATGCCATAGTCCACGCTTCCTACTCAAGTCGCGGGGTAAAGGCTTAGATAAGCGCCAGCACCCGTTAAGGACCCCCGTGCCCGGGCTTGGCTCATGCATGCCACCTATTGCGCCCGGCCGCCGTCGGGCAAATAATTTGTGAGTCAAGCTTCACCCCACCAAGACTATCATCGCAACCGAACGCTGCGAAGCAATCCTCGGCTATCACCACCAGCGCATGGGATTGCCTTGATAAATACGACTTGTCGAGCATGGCGTCTGCAACAGCAAGCTCGGGGGATCTCCCCTCGACCATCCTACACAAGCTCGACAAGGAATCGCCCCTTCAGTCCGAGAAGGCTTTCCCCGATGCCACCTTCGTCGAGGTCAAGGCCGCCCTTGACCGGCTGAAGTCGCGCGACATGATCCGCTACGAGACGAACGAACAAGAGCAGGCTCTTCTTGAACCCGAGGGTGAGCAGATCGCCGCCAATGGCAGCCACGAGGCCCGCGTTTTCGAGGCCCTGCGCCAGGCAGTCGAAGGTTTGACGGTACAGGAGCTGGAGAAGGCCGTGGGCGACAAGAACTCGGCCAAGGTCGGCCAGGGCAAGGCCTTCAAGGAGAAGTGGATTTCGAAGACGAAAGGTGTGTAGCTGCCGTCATAGTACAGGTAAAAGAAGCACACAGCTGACATTGTACTTCTGCAGACGGCAAGCTCAAGGCTACCGTGAGTATATCCCGGGCGATGCTCAGTATGCGTCGCGAAGCTGTCTTCTAACGCGAATAATCTTCCACGCAGGCCGAATCGATACGCGACACCACCAAGGAGCAGTGCCAGACCATCAAGGAGACGCAGACGTACCCGGACGCAAAGGTGCTGGCGGACCTGAAGAAGCGCAAGCTGGTGCGCACGCAGAAGATCATCACCTTCACCATCCACAAGGGCGACAAGTTCGCTCTCGAGATGCCCGAGGAGGCTACCGATCTGACCGCCGACATGATCGCCTCCGGTGCCTGGAAAACCGCCTCCTTCAAGCCGTATAACTTCAAAGCCCTGGGCGCCGACCAGCATGCCGGTGTGCTGCACCCCCTGAACAAGGTCCGCTCCGAGTTCCGCCAGATCTTCTTCGAGATGGGCTTCGAGGAGATGGCTACGGATCGGTAAGCTTAGCCATGGTCCGCGAAGAGAGTTTGGGTACGGCAAGGCTAACAAGAACACTAGGTTCGTCGAGTCGGGCTTCTGGAACTTCGACGCCCTGTATGTGCCGCAACAGCATCCCGCACGAGACTTGCAAGACACTGTATGTCATTGACCTTACACTCTCGGGGCATTCGTGGCGGTGTGCACGAGGGCACTGTCGATGCTAGTTGGGCTAGATCGACCTGCCAGCGAAGGAATTGCGCCTTATTTGTCCTAGCTACTGCCTGTGGCAGCTCTTTGGCCTTGTACTATACTCAGAGACTGACTTTCTTTCGTAGTTCTACGTCTCGGAACCAAAGGTGGCCGACAAGCCTCATAAAGAGTCGCCGAACGACGACAGGGATTATGATGGATACTGGGAGAACGTCAAAGCTGTGCATCAGGTTCGTACCCCTTTCCTCCTTATTATGGGTTTCATTGCAAGAAGCGTTGCAACAAAACGAAATACGCTGACCTTGATTCACATAGAACGGCAAATACGGCTCAATAGGCTACAGATACCCATGGTCTGCTGACGAATCGCTGCGTTTGGTTTTGCGGACACACACAACTGCCGTCAGTGCCGATATGCTGCACAAGCTGGCAGCGAAGAGGGGACCCGATGGCCGGCCACCACCGGGCCGTTACTTCTCGATTGATCGGGTCTTCCGTAACGAGACTGTCGACGCAACGCATCTTGCCGAGTTCCACCAGGTGGAGGGTGTCATTGCTGACTACGACTTGACTTTGGGCGGTCTCATGGAGGTCAGTGCATCTTGTTCAGCGGTTAGGATGAAGTCTTGGCTAATTGCTTCTAGTTCATGGACATTTTCTTCGGCAAGATGGGTATTACGGACTTGAGATACAAGCCGGCATACAACCCCTGTAAGTTCGCATTCATCTGAGCCGTAGTTTTAGAGAGGCATTTCGTTGCTAATAATACCTAGACACCGAGCCTAGCATGGAGATCTTCTCATACCGTACGTGACATCCCATTTTGCTTGCACTCCATGCCCATGGCTTTGGTGCATGCACCGCGTGGCCTTGGTAGCTAATTCCTTGGCCTCTCGTGCTAACACTTTTGCAGACAAGGGCCTGAACAAGCTCATTGAGATCGGAAACAGTGGAATGTTCCGACCAGAGGTTCTCGAGGCGATGGGACTGCCGTACGTATTTGCTGCCTGGTGATGGTACATCGTGTCTCCAGATATAAACTAACGAAGGTGATAGATCTGACATGCGTGTCTACGGCTGGGGTATCTCACTAGAGCGTCCGACTATGATCCGATTCGGTATCTCGAATATTCGTGAGCTGCTAGGTCACAAGGTGGACTTGAAGTTCATGCAGAGCAGTCCTGCTGTGCGGTTAGACAAAGAGTAAGCTAGGGTATAGAAAGAAATGTGACGAGACACGAACAATGGCTGCAATCTACGCCAACCTTCTAATGAAGGGCATAGTTCTACTAGGTTTACGTGAAGAACATGGGCTGGGTGTTAACCCAAGATATGAGCCTGAAATGTGAGGCAACTCAAAAATCGATGGAATGTAGGTTTTCATGCCAGCCACTCATTACTTGATAGAGACGCTATGCATGTTGCATAATGCTCTACAGAATACTCGAGTCTAACTGGATAAGAAGACACAGACAAGCGCACACATGTTACTCGAGGGTATCTCTGCAACCACTTCACCTCCTCTCCTCGCCCAAGTACTGCCCATCATCTCTTTCTTTCCTCACGCCTCGCCGCTCCCCGCGGCCGCACCCCTCTTGCGAACGGCGTAGAAGGCGAGGCCGGCGGCCCAGAGCACGACGAGGACGAGGGCGAGCAGGGGGGCGTAGACGGCGCCGCGGACGACGACGAAGCCGGCGACGACGGCGAAGAGGGCGGGGACGAGGACCAGGGGGCGGTAGGGGCGCGGCAGGCGCGGCTCGCGGAACCGCAGCACCACGGCGCCCGCCACCGCCAGGAAGAAGAAGGCGTACTCGCCCAGGCCGTTGAAGGTCAGCAGCGACCGGAAGTCGCCCGCCGCGACGTACAGCGCCGCCAGCAGCGCGGTCAGCAGCAGCGCGGCCACGGGCGCGTCGGAAGCGTCCGGGTCCCGGGAGCGGCGGCGGCGGCGGCGCGGTAGGTGCTTCCGCGACGAGGCGTTGGCGGGCGGGGCGGCGGGCGTGGGCGTGGCGATGGGGTGGCGTAGGGGCGGGAGGGAGGGGGGAGAGGAGAAGAGGGAGGGACGGCCCAGTTCCCCGAACACGGCGGGGATCCACCCCCGGTGCGCGGCCGCCACCGCCATCCGGCCGGCCACGAAGGCGTTGCCGAGGAGCGAGCCGGCGACCACGAGGCAGATGACGACCGCGGCCGCGATGCCGGCGCCCCGGCCTAGGAGGCGGGTTATGGCTGTCTGGGAAGTAGGCGGGGGGGCGTTAGGTAAGTACCTAGGTAGGTAGGTATGTGGTCACGGGGGGAGAGAGAAAGGGAGGACGGGAGGGAGGGAGGCAGCAGAGAGTAAGGTAAGGTTGGTAGGTAGGTAGGTACGTACAACGGCGACGCTGTCGGTCGAAGATACCACGTCCCACGGCAGCAGCACGTAGTACGCGGCGTTGGCGGCGAGGAAGCACAGCACGATGGTCGGGATGGCGGTGTTGATCGCGAGCGGCAGCTGGCGGGCGGGCGCGGAGAGCTCGGCGCTGACGTAGATGGCCTGCATGCAGTTGTAGTTCGCGTTAGAACTCAAGTCAACTTCCTCACCCCTCCCTAGTACGCGCGCGTATGCGAGGTTTTCCTGCTCACCTTGTCCCAGCCCGAGTAGGCCCAGAGGGCGCCGTACAGGGCGGTGGCGTAATGGCCGAGCAGCTCCCAGGCCCCCATGCTGCCGCTGCCGTCCCAGCGCGTCCGTCCGCCGTCATCGTCGTCCGCGACGGGCCGGTTCCCGAACCAGGGCCGCGCGAACCAGTCGCGGCCGCCGACGTCGGCGCGGTCCGGGTGCCGCGCCTGCCAGGCCACCACCGCGGCGCCGGCGAGCACGACGCCGGCGACGGCGCCGAACTTGGCCGCCACGAAGAAGCGGTTCAGGCGGGTGCTGGCGCGCGTGCTCACGCAGTTGGCGGCGGTCGCGCCCGCCAGCACCAGCATGGCCAGCAGCTTGTGGGCGGCTGCGTCGTCACCGGAGGAGGAGGAGGAGCCCCCGTGGCCGGTCGCCGAGAAGATGCTCTCGACGAAGACGATGCTGAGGATCGCCAGCGTCGCCGGCATCACCGCCACCAGCCAGGTCCAGGCCGCCAGGAAGCCGAGGGGTTCGCCGAAGATGTACTGCAGGTAGGGCTGGACGCCGCCTGTTTTTCCGCCCGGGTGTCTTGGTCAGCCGGTGTGCGCGTTTCCCATGTAGATAGATAGATGTCTATCTCTCCCTACCATCTCCATCCATCTACCTACCTACCTACCTATCTCACAGGGTAGGAAGGTGAAGTACGTAGAAGAAGAGGAAGAAGAAGAAGAAGACAGGGGGAAAGAAAGAAAGAAAGAAAGAAAGAAAGAGAAAAAACAAACCCACCCTCCCCCGGAATGGCGCACCCCAGCTCGGCCATGGTGCTGGCGCCGGTCCAGGCCAGCACGCCGCCGACCAGCCAGACGACGAGCGCGAACCCCGGCGCCGCGACGTGCGCGTCCACCGATCCCGGCGACGTGAACACCCCGCTGCCGATCACGATGCTGACGACGATGGCGAAGGCCTCGCCCGTGCCCAGGGTCTTGCCGAATCCGCCGACGCCGGCTTCTTCGGGGTGGTGGTGTGCTGTACTACTACTACCGGCATCGTCGTCGTCGTCGGCGGCGGTGGTGGTGGCCTCGGGCGATGATGAGCCCAGCAGTGGTTGCCGGACGCTGCTGTCCGCCGCGGATTCCATGCTGGCTTGTTATACTTGCCGACCGGGTCGTGCGTAGGTGGCTGGCTAGATGACAGGTAAGTAAGTACCTGACCGAATGTAAGTAAGGTAGAAGAAGGTGGTGTTGCGTGAAAAAGAGGTGAGGTGAGTCAGGTGAGAAGGGCAAGCGGCACGCGGAGAGAGTGTGGTGGTGGTGGTGCTGGTGGTGGTGGTGCAATATTTCCCGGGCGGGGCAAGGTCGAAGATCCCGTTTACTTGCGGTACATCTCCAACGGTCTGACTTATTACCTACACGGCAAAGCTACACGAACATCACTCTTGGCGTAGCAAAATGAAGTTTGGAGCTGTGATTCTTTTCGTTTTCCAGCGCACGTTGCCATCGAAACACTGTGTTCGTCTTATTACAGAGAAAAGAGAGGAAAGCCTAATTCCAGGTGGGACCGGGCTGTCGCTACTTACTGTCTTTAAAGCACGATTGAGCCAACGACCAGGAAGAAACGGGTGGGCATCGTAGTAGTAGCCTTCTCACGCGCTTGAAACCGAGCTCCCGCTGTCGAGCGATGGATTGGGCGTTTGACCATCTCACCTTGCTTAAATGCTGGCATGATGGACCTGCCCGCACACCGAGAAGTATACGGAGACTTGGGTCTCACGGCTGCTCCCTATCTAAGAGTAACCACCGGCACCTGGTCTTTACCCGGCAGAGTGAACCCTTTCGTCGAAATGCGTATACCTCTCCGTCCAAAACCTTCTCGGATGAAGAAAAACTCCGGGTTGGTTCAAACAACTCCCTTGTATATAATGGCAGCTCTCTCGCATCACGTTCCTTCGGTTCACGTTAGGGCCTTTTAGGACAAATCACAACTCTCACTTTCCCATGCGAGGCATTACTTATATAAACAAGTGTGTGTGTGTGTGTACATCAAAAACCGCCCTCATCACCAACCCCCTTTCCCCTCCCCATCTCCCTCCCCATCCCCCTCCAGCGGCACCAACCGCCTCCTCGCATCCCACGCCCACCCGCTCGGCGTGACCGGCCGGCGGCCGCCCTCCTGGTACTCCCAGACCTCGTCGAGCAGGGGCAGCCCCAGCACCTCGGCGGGGCTCAGCGCCTCGCGGAACACGAACTCGTCGAGCGCGGCGTAGGCCTCCCAGACCGGCGGCGGGACGCCGTCCGGCCGCCGCCCGCCGCGCGGCCGCCGCCGGTGCCGCAGGTCCGGGACCCAGCGCTCGGCCCGCCGCAGCACGTCGCCGCCGGCCGCCGCGCCTTCCGAGACGAACAATAGGCCGCCGCCGCCGCCGCCCAGCGGGCTCTCGACCGCCTGGAGCAGCGAGGAGCGGCGGCGACCGCCGCCGCCGTGGGGGGGTGGTAGCGCGGCACAGCTGCTGGGGGGTTGCGGGGGAGGTGGTGGTGCGGCGGCGGCGGACGACGAGGTCGTCGACGACGACGACGACTGGTGGAATAGCGATAGCTGCTCGCGCCACGCGTCGCCGGCGTCCATGGCGTCGACGCGCTTGCCGAGCTTGCGGCGCAGTTTCCTGGCCGCGCCCTTGACTGGTGGTGGTGGTGGTGGTGGTGGCTGTAGTGAGGATAGCGGTAGCGGTGCTGGTGGTTTTGCTGCTGCTGCTGCTGCTGCGGCTTTGCGCTTCTGGATCCGCCCGGTCGCCGTCGCCGGCGCCGACCTTCTGGGTCGCGGAGCGGGGGTTGCGGTTCCGTGGCTGGGTCCTGCGGCTTTCGCGGCGGCGTTCCGGGCTGTTCGTCGCGGTTGCTGGCGGGTTGGGGGCGGCCCGGTCGTGGGCTTTGTCTTCGCCATCTTCGGGTGATGGCGGTGCGATGTGGTGAAGGCTCGGATGCTGTAAACGCCTGGATTAAGCGGTGATCAGAGTTGAAATCGACGTTCAACACGCGTGGGTTGCCAGAGGTGAGTGAGGTAGACTAGTAGATATACCGATGATTGTATGGCGCGCGATTTGCTGTAGAATCACTGCCGTTGTTTCCAAGGCTAGCAAACAAAGGAAGCCTTCCACTCTTTGTGACTTGTTCAGCGTTTCACTGGGTCAACATCTTTGTCGTTCACGCATCGTCTACAAGCCTCGGGGTATCAATGCCATGGATTTACAGTAAGCACCCATCGGAATGGGTAACTGAGATCCGATGGACTAAGCTCAGTAAGCGGTGGCTGTTGCTGAGACCATTGACTTAAATGGGGAGGGGCATAAGAACCCACGAGTTCACTCATACCGTTTCCTCTCGTCTGTTCACTACCTCCACCATCGTGTCCCTATGAGTCTCATGTCCCGATTGGCAAGCTCAATCCCTGCCATCGGGATCCAGAAACCCAGATATTCTGCCGAAATAAGGAGACTGGTAGCTGCGTATATGGATATCAATAGCTGTTAAGATACAGCGTGCCTGGTGCAAGTTTCGTGTCCAGGTGCACTTGCAAGCTTCAGTTGTGGCAGCCCTTAAGAACCATTTCCTCTGTTCGTATAGATCTCTTGGGGGTAAGTCAAGCCCACGCAGATGCAAATGAGCTACCGGTTATGCTGCAAGCGAAGCATCCCGAGATGATTGCTGGCTCGTGGTTATCGTCCTCTTTGCACTGCGTTTCTTGCGCAAAAAGTCGGCCTCCTTGTCCTTCCGCCACTGACAGCCCTCCGCAAACTCGCAAGAGTGACACTTGTACGTCTCTTCTATGGATCGTATCCCTCGGGCTTCGCGTTCTCCACGCCACCATTCCAGGTTGTCCTTCAAGTACCCGTCCAAGGCCTCAGGGTTGTTGGGAAACGAATTGTTCCCGAGTATTCGGCCGTCTCCGCGGTGTCTATACAACACAGAAAGGAGATCGCCAAGAGAACTAGCACCTTGGGGAAAGGTGGCCTCCAGCTCGGATTCAAGCAGGGGGATTAGCTGCCGAAGATTCCGATACCGCAACATGCCTGCCAGAGAGGTTGGCTGCTGCGGTAGGTCTGAGCGTGTGACCGAAGCCGCTTCGCTTGGTACCGAGCTGGAGGTTGAGGGTTCCTGTTTAACGCTCGAGTCGGCATCAAAGAAAACCTCGTCATGTAAGCCGCCAAGTTCGGCCATGAAAGGATCTGAAAATGAGACATCTGGTCTAAGGCCATATCGTTCCATTATCGCGGCATAATCCACTTGCTTAGATGCCATGTCCCCTAGAAGCCGATGGTACAAAAGTAGCTGGACTCGAGCTGGGCGAATCGCAACACCACTTGGAAGCTTTTCTGAGCCTCGTGTTTTGACATCAGTAAGATAAACCTTCAGTGGCTTTTCTTCGGGGGTCAGATAGTCCGTGATGGAGGTTTGTTGACTTGAACTGGCCAGACTCAGTTCCTCCTCGAAATCCGCGTTGGGGCTGTCGTAGCTCAACTCGTCGATAATTCCGTTGACAATCTGGTTCTGGACTACACCCCAGACCTCCAGCTCCCTGGTGATGCCGGTATCACGTAAAGAGCGCAGACCCTGGATGACATTCCACAAACGTAATGCGAAGCCTTCTTCTTTCGTAGCGATGCTGACCTGGACAGTAGTGTGCACCTGGTCCTCCAGGGTCTGGTGGACGCGCGAGCCTCCTTTCATAGCAGCCGTCCTTGTCTTTTTCCCTCCAGGGAGGAGGGTAAGCGTATACCAATATTGTAGCTCGCACCAGGCTCCAGACGAGAGATCCGTCACGGTGAGTGGCTTCTTGGGAAAGGAGCGAAAGCGTTCTATAGGGGACCGCGCATCTTTCGATGGAACGACATCTTTCGATGGAACGCGGAGCTTAGAATCGGGAGCAAGGGGCTGCTTGGGTTCAAGGCTGGATAGGGCACGGCTCACTATACGCTGCGGGTCAGTCACAGGCGGTCTGGTTTGCCGGTATCTCTCTGCCACGAGGTTCTCTCGGATCGGGTCACGCACAATCCGGGTACTGAACTTCATGCGATGTTGGGGCAAAGACCCTGGCTGGGTTATGCAACTTCCTGCTCGTCGCATTGGAGCGACCCAGCTCGGTATCGACAGCTGATAGCGAGGCATGATCGTCTTGGTCTTGATCTTCTGAGGATGAGGACGTGAACAGGCCGGCGGCGACAGCTGCGTTGAGGTCCTCCTCAATCGAGGGAAACGGGTCAGATGGGCGAGCTGGTTCGGCCGGCTGCGAGGCACTGTTCAGCTCTTGGAGAAGCTGACTGACGATGCCCTCTTCGCCGGCGGAGAAGTCGGAGCCGTAATCGCTCTCGTCGGGACTAGGGTGGGTCGAGGAAGCCATGATGGGGATCTCGGTTCATCCCCCGGTATATATAGGCGTAAGTGGTGCGCAAGCCGGATAGCGTCGTCGATGTGCGAGTGTGCGGATCACCAGTCGCGTCATGATCGAGGGGCAGTCTGGTGGGCGCGACAGCAGACACGACTCGCCCCGCCTGGACATTTATGCAAAAGCCATGTCTGGCGGCAAGGTGAATGCTTTAAAAGTCACACGCGCATGAAACACGCAGGAAACAGGTTCGCGGCGTCGACCTCGAGGGTCTTGCTATTCCATGCCTCGAGCGAGAAGCGAGCAGGCAGCATTGTCCAACTGGGTGGTGGGTGACTCAGGCGTATTTGCTTATCGGATTATGCGTGTATCAGAATACCATACATTCACCATCGATGGCTTGGGTTATTACCTTCCGGTTATTAGTTTCTGGCCGCCCTGCGGATACACTATTTACAGACCGCTCGTCGCCGTATAACCCGGCCTACCGGTATTCCCGATGCGGTGCAAAGCAAATGGCCTTCGTATCTTCGAATCCGTGAATAGGGGCCTGCCCTTGCATTCTCGGAGCCTGGCCAAATGATCCCGTGGCGGTCAGCATTCAGCTCCACGCAAGCGTCGTATAATCATTGCACCTTCGTATCTTACTGAAGCAGGCTGTATCCTATTAAAGCAGGCTGTTGCCTGGTATACTTGTCATCCGCCACCTATCGGTTTTGGAGTGTTCTACAACGTACATCTGTCCCATTTTACAATCTTCCCTTGGCGTATTGAACATTCACTCGCAGCAGATCCCAGGGGGTTTCTTAATCTACAAACATGGCAACCTTCACAGACCTGCCTCCCGAGTTACATCTCATCATCAGCCAGCAACTCAGCTACCCAGATGCGCTTTCGCTCAAACACACAAACCGTTACTTCTTCAGCCTGGTCGATACAGGGGTCAAGTTAAAAGTCGAATGGCTACTGGAACGTTCCATCCTACAACTGCCATGTCCCAATGATCGTGGCTACGATCTTAGGAGCGACATGAGGTTCTGTTCAGGAACCATAAGGTAAGGCGAATCATTATGCAAGATCCATAGGACGACTTATACTGATTCATGATTCAGGGGTCTTATGCAGCGACGTCGTCGTCATCTCGAGTGCGAGTCGCGGCCTGGCCTGGGGTGCGTGGTCCTCAACACCAGGACCTGCTCCCACCGTAGGAGCCTCATGAAGCAAAGCAAGAGCTTGGCAAGATTGCAAGACGCTCGGGACATATGGTGGGCTTTCCTTGCTTTGGTACCCATTTTGCTTGGCTGCTTCTGGGTAATGGAACTGGCGGATTCCCAGCTCGTCTGGGCAGACCTCACTTGGACGTGATAAAGGGCATATACATGAAACTTAGGCAAATACACCATGCTTCTCCCGGCACATTTGACCAGGTTCTGATACTGTGAGCGGAACGTCATACCATCTGGAGTCCAACCTGAAATGTTGTATCAACGTCCTTCTATGGTTGACGAGTTCCGTAGCCGTCTTTCGCAGAGGAGCAGGGAGGAAAGCCAGACAGCCGCGCTGAAGTATGTCATGACCCTGAACTGTTCGCTATATCCCTCGGCAAATACCTTATTAACAGCATTCCGTGTAGAGCCCGGCAGCGTGTTGATGTACTGCACCGAATCAGCTATTTGCCCCATATCTTCTGGGCCCAGGACGCCTGGTAGCTTAGCATCGAGGTGGTTATTGAGCACTGTCGCGCTTCTTACTGTTAGTCGGAAGTGTGCCTTAAGAAATGCATCGAGCGCGTACCTAATTGCCAGTCCTATGGTTCCTCCAAGTACTCGAACTTGGGTGACGACGCTCATTGCGACAGCTAATGGCAGCTTAGTTACTCTATCCCAGTGTCACCTGACAGCGGGATTGGACTTACCCATATCTGCGCGATCAACCACCATCGGAGTATATATCAAGAGCGACACCAAGGTCATGCCAAAACCAAAGCCCATGATGACTTCGTACCCGTAAACCGCGTTACCAGCCGTAAATGGTACGGAACTGGCTAAGCCGACACCAAGAAGCTGCATGGAGGCGCCAAACAAAAGCAGGTAGAAGGGCGGGACTTTCAATTTTCCCGCCAGCTGTCCGGCTACAGCCGTTGCAACTGGAGAAGAAAGCAATAAGGGCAAGAGCCGAAGGCCGGCCTGGAAAGCATTTTCGCCATCTACTGCTTGGAAACGTTGCGGCAGGTTGAACAGCATTGTCATGAAGGGTGGCCCCGTGAGAAACCCGACACTACGACTCTGTCAGTTGAAAGTAACGAGGTCTAACCCAGCTTGGGAGGCGTACAGGGCCAGACCAGTGAACAGGCGGCTCTTCAGCAGATGAAGGGGGAAGATAGGCTCCGTCGAGGAGGTCCCGCGATCGACAATCTTCTCCCAGGCAAGGAATGCGATGAACAGAGTACCACCAACACTCAAGGTGCTGATGATCAGTGGGCTATCCCAGGGTTGTCGTGTACCGGCCTCTTCAAAGGCGAACACAACCAGAATGGAGGCACCCAACAAGAGCATTGCGCCAACTACATCGAGACGGGCGAACGCGGACCGACTAAGCTTGGATCGGATGCTGACTCCTTGAGCACGAGGCTGAACATCGGGGAACGCAGCCGGCATGAAGACTAGAGTACAAGACGTCAGTTTACACCATGCGTGCTTGGTTTTCGCGGGACAAGAACCACGGTGTCATTGCTGGCCTAGCAATATGAAATGAGGCTGGCTTCCAAGTGGCAGTACCATCGGGCCTAGGAATTAACTGGCACGGCTTACAGGCGATCAGTCCGGTAGCAACTACACCAGCAGGGGCACTGGAGACCGTGTTAGAGTCTACCGTTCCTGGGGGCTTTCAGCAGAGCTTACTTAAGGAGGAACACCCATCGCCAAGAGGAGTGGGCATTGATGGCGCCGCCCAGAATAGGGCCCAGCACGGAACTTAGGATAAAGACAACGGCCAGGATAGCAACGTAGTTACCCCATTTCTCAGGTGGCACCAGCTCGGGTTGGATGGCGGTGACCAACGAGTATATGCCAGAAGCTCCGAGACCTTGAAAAGCCCGGAAGACAATGCTACGAGACGACGAGTTAGTGAAAAGGTCTCTGGGCAAGTGAATTAACCGTGAGCTAATAAGCAGAAGGTAACCCACAGAAGTATGATGTTGGAAACCGAGCCACACACGATAGAAAAGACCGTGAATAGGCCGATCGCCAAAAGGAGCATAACCTTGCGACCCAGGATATCGCTGAACTTGGCATATATGATCAAGAAGCCTGCGGCGGATTAGCATCAGGGCATCGGTACTTGACTTCCTCTCGCGCCCGAGGTGCCTCACCCGTATACGTCAGGAGATAAGCGGTGACCACCCAGTCTCGATGCTCAAAACCGCCTAATGCATCGGTGATGGAAATGAGCGAGGTGCTGACTATGGTCGTCTCCAGAGTCGACAGAAAGAGGGACAGACAGAATCTAGGCCAAGCGTAAGCTTAAACTGACCGAGATGAGGCAAGATTTTGGCGGCCTAGGGACCCTACGCGAAAGCCAGAATATGTAGTCTCCATCCTTGGAGGTATTGGCGAGGAGGCTCCTCGGTGCTGTGTTGGTTTCTATTCTCTCGTGTTCCTTCGATCGTTGGACCAAGAGGGATATCTGGTTCTCCTTCTACTATCGGCTCTGGCGCCGGTTGCCTTGGCTCGTTGACTTTGCCAGCCATCTTACTGGGTGAGTTGAAATGGCGAGATCGGCTCCCATGTGCTTCTCAAAACCCTGCTAGCCGGCTAGGTAAAAAGACCAGAGGTTGTCCAGAGAGGCCGGAATCGTACCAGCCGCGATATTTCGTCTACCAGGCTACATGCCACTTGTTGCTTACGAAGGACGGCATTGGCACCCTGCACCATGTGCCAACAGCGCGAGCTGAAGGCTAGGGTAGCTGTGCCACCGGGGGAGCATTTGACCGACAGGCCTGAGGCAATGGCAGAACCCCTCCCGTGTAGGTCCGCGCTCTTACTGAGCAAAACTTGGAGAACTTTGAAAGAAACACGGCATGCCGACCTGTTGGATGTAAATATTGCAATGGCGTGCTGACCAGTCGACTGGCTTCGGAGGTTGAGTTGTGCCTGTGCTTCAGTGGCTGTACGGAGCGGCATGAAGAACAACGCCACCAAGAGCCCCAGTGTAAAGCGAGGTTGGCCATGTGGCTGTGTGTTTCGAATAGTATCGGCAGGACCAGCGCTTGGTTAATAGAGGCACTTGATATACCGAAGGAGCGTCTGTAAAAAAACTCGAAACCTATTCGACAAGGCATTTGACTAATACGTACAATTCTTGGTGGTCCAAGGTACCTAGGTATGCATGGTGATGAGTTCAAGAGCCAACCGTAGAAACAAGAGCGGGCCGCCTACCGTCTGTGTAAACCTGCTGATGCGCCCTCTGAAAGAGCCTCCATGGTGTTGAAGGCTAGAAGGTCCAACCTCCTCACGAGAGGCTGTGCCGCTTTGTTTCTCGATGTCCGATGAGCCAAAGGTTGGTTGATAGGTAAGATACTGAAGCATCCGAGCCTGACAGAGCCCAGGCGTTCCCGTCAGCCACAACAGCGGGCACTTGAACTTCATGCTGACCGAGAGTTTCGCTCAATTGGCAGTGCGTGGCAGCAAGCTTTGTCATATTTTGATATTTTGATACAGGCCTGGAACACGCGGCGAAATGAGCGCTTCGGAATGTCTTCCCCTACGATCGCCTGACTGCCGTACTAAGCTGGTTGGGTTGGGCTGGTCTGTAATAAGGGGACAGGCGTCCTGTAATGGGATCAGGGGAGATCGATCTACAGTGCTACAGCCATTGAGTGCTGTCAGTTGTCTTCACGGGGCGGAAGCCGAGCAGGCTAGTGGGATGGTACAGCTTCGAACTCCGCTCTCCACCAAGCTGAATCTTGCTAACGACCGCGCTTCATTATGCTTTACCCTTGCGAACCAGGACACCAAACTGCTGAGGGCTTGTTGTTATTTTTGGCCTACATACCTACCATCCCCTTGGGTTTTGAGGCTCGGATGCCGGCCTCCCCTCAATGTTTTGTCGTGTCTTTCGATATATAGAGAAGGTAAGTAATAGGTTACCATTCCCAAGTCTCTTTGGAGTGAAGAAGCACGAATAGGGGCACTGGGGCGTAGACAGGGACCTGGGACGGGAACAAGCTGAAGTGAGGGGCAACCGTGGCAGTAGGGTAGAAGGTCAAGTACCTCCTTAGCACGCACGCGTGTCTCGCTGAGCCTGTGGCTCCAGGAAAGCGGCAGATGGCACGGTGATTGGTCGCGTTTCGGGCAGAGTTCCAGGCAGAGTTCCGAAGCCGATTGCGCTGTTTGGCTGCTGGGCTGGGCTGGGCTGGGCTGGGCTTGTCAGAGCCTGTAAACATGCTGGGCTACGTCTCGGTGTCATGTGGCGTGTGCGGGGCCAGCAGCGGGGCCTTAATAACCATCTGCACTGATAGCCCGATACGATAGTCTGATACTGGGGGGCCAGCCTGCCACAAGCCTGCCACCCTGCCCAAGGACCAATCGAGAACCCTCCTCCGCGCCCGTCTCGTGCACTGCACTTCGAAGCCGTAGCAGCAGCGCCGCACAACCAGGCAACGCGACCAGACCAGACAGCCCAGCCCAGCGCAGTGGAAGCCGCAACAGCGACGGCGACAGCGACAGCCCAGCTGATTGATCATTCACTCATTCATCGATACACTGATGCACTGATACACTGACGATCATCCTTACCTCCCTCCGCTGCCCTTCTACAGTCCCGATCTCCTACAAACGGTGCCTCCTGCTACACCACCTACCACCTACGTCCGACCTACTACATAACGCACCCCTCTCCCAAGTTCCCAACTGGTCCCTGAGGGTGCCCCCCGTTTCTGCCCCCCGATACGTTGTCCATCTCCTAAGGTCCCGACTCCGACAGACAACATTGCTTCTCCTCCCACCTCTCCTCTCTGTTCCATACCATCCTCCCCTCTTCCCTCTTTTCTTCTTTCCAGCTCGCCTTGCTGTTCAGCCCAGCTCTTTACCCGCGAACCTGCGATCGCCAACAGCCACCCCTCTTGGCTCAACCTACGGCGACCCTTTTGTTCGGACTGGGACGCATCGCCATCTCGGATTCCGTCCACGTTCGCCTGCTCCAAGGCCGCTTCACCAATCAGCAGCTCCTACCCTCGCGAACGCATCGAACCCATCCTCCTACCACCAAACCCGCACCTTTTGTTAGACCGTGGTGGTAACCTGCCATAGGGGGCTCCGTAAACATGTCGTGGAAGTTGACCAAGAGTAAGCCGCTAGTCTTTCGCCATGCAATATGTCAATAGCCTTGCCATCACCGAGTTCGCAGAGGGCCCCTTATTCAAGTCTCCCCAGCCGACTGAACACTGAGCATCGCCCCCGAGCTTACTGATCTCCGGTCTGGCTACTATGACGATGCCCTTGACTTCCTACACACATGGCTCGGTCCTACCTCGTGACCCTTTCGGCTGACAATAGACGACGCAGAGTTAAAGGAAACCCACCTGGGTCCTCTCACCAACACCTTCTCGCGCACTCCATCGACGTCCACCATTACGGACAAGGATGAAAAGGGGGCGATGCCGACCTCTTCTACACCCACCCCGAACGACAACGCAATCGGTACGTACGAATTTGCTCTTGACGTGTCCCTGGTATAATAAAATAGTATGCTCATGTCTTCTTTCTCAGCCGCTTCCGAGTCTATGGTACAAGAGCCCATCGTCAAGCCCCCGAAACCCGGTATTCTTGTCGTCACCATCCACGAGGGTCAGAACTTCTCGCTCCCTGAACAGCACCGCAATGCCTTTCAACATTCTGCGTCTGCGTCGACAGGAAATGCCCTCAATGCCTCTGGCTCTGTGAGATCTGGTTCTCAGTCAGGCACCCCCGGCTCGTTCATGAATGGCAGCCGACCGCAAACCTCGGGTGGCGGCTTTTCCGGCATCCCCTCCAACCACGGTCGTATATCGAGCAAGTACCTGCCATATGCCCTGCTGGATTTCGATAAAGTGCAAGTCTTTGTCAATTCCGTCTCGGGCAACCCCGAGAATCCGCTATGGGCTGGCGACAACACGCAGTACAAGTTCGATGTGTCTCGCGTGACAGATCTCAACGTGCATCTCTACATGCGCAACCCCAATGCGGCGCCTGGCTCGGGACGTAGTCAGGATATTTTCATCGGTGTTGCCCGCATCAGCCCGCGCTTTGAGGAGAGGCACCCCTTCGTTGAGGACCCCAAGGCCAGCAAGAAAGACCGCGAGAAGGCTGCGGCCGAGCACCAAAACCGAGAACGGAGTTTGGGCCACAGCGGCCTTGAGTGGGTCGACGTTCAATACGGCACGGGTAAGCTGAAGATCGGCGTCGAGTACGTCGAAAACCGTGCGGGCAAGCTCAAGATCGAGGATTTCGAGCTGCTTAAGGTCGTCGGCAAGGGCAGCTTCGGCAAAGTCATGCAGGTCAAGAAGAAGGACACGAACCGGATCTACGCGCTCAAGACGATTCGCAAGGCTCACATCATCTCACGGTCCGAAGTCGCCCATACGCTGGCCGAGAGATCGGTTCTCGCACAAATCAACAACCCCTTCATCGTACCGCTCAAGTTCACCTTCCAGTCCCCCGAGAAGCTGTACTTTGTACTGGCGTTCGTCAATGGTGGCGAGCTGTTCCACCATCTGCAGAAGGAACAGCGGTTTGACGTCAACCGCGCCAGGTTCTACACGGCTGAGCTGTTGTGCGCCCTCGAGTGTCTACACGGGTTCAATGTCATCTACCGTGATCTGAAGCCCGAGAACATCTTGCTGGATTACCAGGGCCACATCGCGCTCTGCGATTTCGGATTGTGTAAGCTCGACATGAAGGACGAGGATCGGACAAACACGTTCTGCGGTACCCCTGAGTACCTGGCCCCTGAGCTCTTGATGGGTCAAGGATACAACAAGACAGTGGACTGGTGGACGCTGGGCGTTCTTCTCTACGAAATGCTTACAGGTTTACCGCCTTTCTACGACGAGAACACGAACGAGATGTACCGCAAGATCTTGTCGGAGCCGCTGCACTTCCCCGGAGCCGACGTGGTGCCGCCGGCTGCCAAGGATCTCCTGGCCAAACTCCTGAACCGCAAGCCGGAGGAACGGTTGGGCGCGGCGGGTAGTGCCGAGATCAAGGCGCATCCCTTCTTCCACGCTATCGACTGGCGAAAACTGCTACAGCGCAAGTATGAGCCAACCTTCAAGCCCAGTGTGGTAAGTATCCAGCGCATCCCTTCCCTCTTCCAATGCTGGATCTCTAACCTGTAACTCTCTTTAGGCCGATGCTTTGGACGTCAAGAACTTCGACCCGGAATTCACGTCAGAAAAACCGCAAGATTCGTACGTCGAGGGCCCCGTGTTGTCAGAGACGATGCAGAACCAATTTGCGGGCTTCAGCTACAACCGACCCATTGCGGGTCTGGGTGACGCCGGTGGTAGTGTGAAGGATCCCTCGTTCGTGGGTAGTATCCAGGACAGGCGATAGACGGATGCAAACTGCCTACCTAGGCAATGTCCATGGTCGTTATTCGCCGTGGTAGGGGAAATTCGGAGATGAACACGGCTCATTTCTCATGGTTCATGGTGCGCCATGCATCAAGATATTACCTGGTATGCCTCCAAAATACAGGGGGAGGCGGTCATGGCAGGAGCAGCTCGAGTGAGTTGGAAAGCCAGGCAACATGCTTGCTGGCGGGGCAAAAAAAAAAGCCCTTGAACCAATTTCGGGGAGTTGCTGATGGAACTCGAGCTTTTTCGCCTGGCCTTGTCTTTTTGACGCGTTGGGGGATTGCAATCCCTCTCAGACAGCTCCATGGCTTCGTGTCAGCACTTTGCTAGGACATCCAAAATCGGGGTGATGGCAACTCTGTAGATAGAGCAATAGAAGAGCGCAGTGAACAAGATTTTTGACAGTACTCAATAAGAAGACAGATGTGAAAAGAAAATCCGGGGTTCATTTCCGTTTCTTTCCCTCAAGAGTGGCTGGTTGTGGTTTGGGAGGATGCAAGATGAAGTGCACTACTCAGATGAGTCCTATTGAAACTGGCAGCGGAATACGATATATGCCTCACACACAACAACCATGTGCATGAATCCCAGGGGCTTTTCATCTTGCAGGTTGGAAGCCATTGGTATCTGGCTCTTGATCGGCCGGCCTCATAACGGTTTGATTTTCCCAACATCCACAAAGCCCTCCCACCCCAGGTGGCATCAGTGTCTGTTTCTCTGTATACCATGGAGGCTTTGGCATTTGTATTACAAGAACAGGATGCTCTTATTTCTCCATAAGAAACAATTTACATCAAGAGCTATCGCTGAAAAATCCGATATAGCGAAGAATTGCGTATCATTTTTTGGTGGGACAGAAAGAGCCAAGAGCCAAGAGCCTTAAGGCCTGGTTGGGGTTCCACATGCTGTGATTGCGGACAAATCAGATGGCAGACAGCCGAAGAAGCAGAAAGGAGCTTGGCAGCAGATGCGGTAGGAAGTACCTCCGCAGTACAGGATGACAAATATCGCGCCCATATTGGTAGCTGAACAGCAAACGCTACCTAAAAGCTACCTCTTCCCTTATGCACCAGGGACAAAGCCATCACGTCACTGGCGCGGGGTAGGCGACGGACGAGGATGCAGCTCTGCAAAAGAGGGGAGCTACAGCACCTTCCCGTATCTCATCACCGCTATTACACCACTACCACAGAACAGTACAGCGTACTACCCTGCCCTACGTGCAGCGACCAACTCCAACACGCTTTCATCACATTCTTGCTTGCCAGGCCTGCTCACTCATCGCCCAACACTTGGAGTGCATAAGGGAGACTTGAAATTCCCAATAATAAGTGTAAGTGCCCAAGTGGCAGCCCAGGATTAATTCTTCCTCCCGTCTCCCACGCAATACTATAACTACCTACACGGTAAGGTATCACAACAACAGCACGCCATCACATCAGACCATCCAGCCCCCCGTACCTTAAGAGTGCCTCGAGCCAGCCAGCCAGCCAGCCAGCCAGCTGGGTAGGTGAAACACGTCTTTTGTAGCAGAGCGCAGACCACCCTAGATGGATCATGCTTGTGCTCACGCCACGAGAGCCTCATCTGGCCATCACTGCCCCGCTACATCACCCTTAACACTGTTCTAGCTTCCGCGAAGCCCGCGCGAGCCATTTTCCACCCAAATCCTCCGACCGCCTATTCCCTATTCCCTACCCTTCGGTCCCATTCCTTACCTCTGCTTTCTTCGTCATCGCCCCTGTTGCTCCGTGCCTCTCCTGCACTGCCGGCCCAAACTCTTCCTGCATCTTCTGCACATCGTGACTGTCCGTCGTCCGCTGACCACTCTTCTGCTCGGTGTAGTCTTCATCCGATAGCAATTCCTCCCAATCCAGCCTTCCACACCCAAGAACACACAAAGGCAGAACAGCCAAAGGGTTCATCATGCCTCAGGCTACCTCCCACCCCGCCTGGGCTGCTCTTGAGGAGCATTACAAGACCGTTGGCAAGACCTTCGTCCTCAAGGATGCCTTCGCTTCCGACTCGAACCGCTTCCAGAAGTTCCACAAGACCTTCAGCAACAAGCCTTCTGGCTCCGAGATCGTCTTCGACTTTAGCAAGAACCTGATCACGGAGGAGACCATTGACCTGCTGGTCAAGCTGGCCGAGCAGGCTGGTGTTGAGAAGAAGCGCGATGCCATGTTCGCGGGTGAGAAGATCAACTTCACTGAGGATCGTGCCGTCTACCACGCCGCCCTGCGTAATGTTGGTGGCTGGGATATGAAGGTCGATGGCCAGGATGTCATGAACGGCCCTGGCGGCGTCAACACCGTCCTGGATCACATGAAGGAGTTCACTGAGCAGGTTCGCAGCGGCGAGTGGAAGGGCTACACCGGCAAGAAGCTGACCACCATCGTCAACATTGGCATTGGTGGTTCTGACCTGTAAGCCCCTCAACTCCATTTCTCCGCTCTGTCTTCACAAATTCGGTATCCAGGCTAACTTCTTCTGCAGTGGCCCGGTCATGGTCACCGAAGCCCTCAAGCACTACGGTGCCAAGGACATGACCCTGCACTTCGTTTCCAACATCGATGGCACCCACATGGCCGAGGCCCTTGCCAACTCCGACCCGGAGACGACGCTGTTCCTCGTGGCCTCCAAGACCTTCACCACCGCTGAGACGACCACCAACGCCAACACTGCCAAGTCATGGTTCCTCGAGAAGACCGATGGTAAGGGCGAGATCGCCAAGCACTTCGTTGCCCTCTCCACCAACGAGTCCGAGGTCACCAAGTTCGGCATTGACAGCAAGAACATGTTCGGTTTTGAGAGCTGGGTTGGTGGACGTTACTCGGTCTGGAGCGCCATCGGCCTGAGTGTTGCCCTGTACATTGGCTACGACAACTTCCACAAGTTCCTCGAGGGCGCTCATGAGATGGACAAGCACTTCCGGGAGACCCCCCTGAAGGACAACATCCCCGTTCTTGGTGGTCTTCTGAGTGTGTGGTACAGCGACTTCTTTGCCGCCCAGACACACCTTGTTGCTCCGTAGGTCTTCTTGCTGGTGGCTTATTGTGCGCGCAGTGCTAACATTTTCGCCATCTAGCTTCGACCAGTACCTCCACCGCTTCCCTGCCTACCTCCAGCAGCTTTCGATGGAGTCCAATGGCAAGACCATTACCTCGGACGGCACCCCCGCCAAGTACACGACGGGCCCTATCCTGTTTGGCGAGCCCTGCACCAACGCCCAGCACTCCTTCTTCCAGCTTGTTCACCAGGGAACCAAGCTGATCCCCACCGACTTCATCCTTGCGGCCAAGTCGCACAACCCCATCGGAAACAACGTGCACCAGAAGATGTTGGCATCCAACTACTTTGCCCAGGCGGAAGCTCTGATGATCGGCAAGACGCCCGACCAGGTGAAGGCCGAGGGTACCCCCGCCGAGCTGGTACCCCACAAGGTCTTCTTGGGCAACCGTCCCACGACCAGCATCCTGGTCAGCGACACGATCGGCCCGGCTGAGCTGGGTGCTCTGATCGTCTACTACGAGCACCTCACCTTCACCGAGGGTGCCATCTGGGACATCAACTCGTTCGACCAGTGGGGTGTCGAGCTGGGCAAGGTGTTGGCCAAGAAGATCCTCAAGGAGCTGGATGAGCCCGGCAACGGCGAGGGCCACGACTCGAGCACGGGCAGCCTCATCGGTGCCTTCAAGAAGTACGCCGGCATGTGAAGGTCGCCAAGCTCCGGCACGGCGGGTCACAAGCCCAGACTCTGAAATGATCCGAAGATTCAGAAGCCAATTACCATCTGGGTGCTGGTTTTCTTGGACGTAGATGAGATTGGCCTGGTAAGCGTCCCTTTTACGGCGGGAGAAATGGCTCAGGTAGATCAGATATGTTCTCTGTTCAAGAGAAGATCTTAGTTCAACGAGTTAATGAGACATGTCCTAAGCATCAACGTACTCTTCTCGCCGTCATAGCTGTGACAGTATGGCTCGTTGGCGATGCATTCATTTATCACCTCCTGACCATGGCTACCCACCCATACATGATTCTTCTTACACACCCAGTCGTTTCTCATATCTTTCTTATTTCTCTTTAGTGCGACTATACTATCGTCGATGTTGTAAGTGGTCTATTATCATATTACCCAATGCGCAGGACCCCCATGGTCTACCTCCTGAACAGCCTCTTCTGCTCAGACGGCTTCTGCTGGTTGGGAGGCTTGTCCGGATCGTATCCCACCAGGCAATTCACCGTCTCGTCGCCGTTCCCGGGATCGTTGATCTGGCTGCCGGCGGGGTCGCGCCACAGCCCCGGCACCAGCTTGACGTAGCTGTCCAGCGCGTCGACCAGGGACCGGCCAATCTCCAGCGCCTGGCCGGCGCGCGCGTGCGAGTAGTGGGTCAGCAGCGCCCGGGCGGCGTCGCGCTCCCCGCGCTCGAGCAGCGCGCGCGCGCCGGCCTCGACCCAGCCCAGGTCGGCGGCGGACTGGGCCTCGAACCCGGCCAGCAGCTCGGTGACGACGGGGAGCAGGGTCGCGGGCGCGGCGCACGCGTAGTACAGCGCGCGCTTGAACAGGCGGCCGGCGAAGCGCGTGGCCTCCCGCAGCTGGAAGTCGGGCGCCAGGAAGGAGCTGCCGGCGCCGGCGGTCAGGTACCGGTGCTGCCCGTACTCGGGCGGGACCGCGGTGATGCCCAGCCAGTACGGCAGGTACGGCGCCGCCAGGGAGGACGTGGGCGCGACCCAGATCCGCAGCAGGTCCGCCGGCGAGGCCAGGTCCGCCGGCAGCGACACCACCTGCCCGTACCCCGCCTGGTCGTCGCTGATGCGCGGGTCGCGCACCCGCGCCATCAGGTCGGCCTCCCGCACCGGCGCCATGGCGCGCGTGGCCGCCTCCAGCGCGGCGGGCGACATGTACTTGAAGCCGCCGCGGCGGGCGGACTTGCCGCCGGCCGCGTCGCCGTACACGCGGAAGACGTCGAAGTCCTCGCCGGCGTCCGCGCTCCACCAGCCCTGCGCCTCGGCGAAGGCGACCAGGTGGGGCGAGCCCATGTAGTCGTCCGGGTGCGCGGCGAAGTCCACCGGGAACCTCTCGATGTACCCCGGGTACAGCACGCGCACGTCCGCGGGCCCCAGGCGCTCCGCCGCCCACAGGCCCCGGCCCCCCGCGAACTCCCACACCACCCAGCCCTCGGCCGCGTCCGCGATCAGGTGCGTGTTGCCGCCGTAGGTGGTGTGGCCGTAGCGGCGGATCAGGTCGCCGACGATCTGGACGCCCTCGCGGGCGGAGCCGGCGCGCTCCAGCACGAGGCGCGCGAGGTCGCTGTACTGGGGGCCGGACTGGTTCCGCGGGGTCATGGCGACCAGCTCGGCGCGGTTGGGGGCCCAGACGGCGCGGACCGCCACGCCGGCGTCGTTGACGCCGCCGTTGGTCAGCGGCGCCGGGAAGCCCGCGAACGCGCTGTACTCCATGCTGAGGTAGCGCCGGGTGCGCGGCGCCTGCGGGATCCGCGTCAGGTGCCCCGGCAGCGCCGCCGCCGACGTCGCCCCCACCGTGATCGTCGCGTTGGGCGCGTGCGCGGCCGCCGGGAACAGCTGCAGCCAGTGCGAGGACACCTCCTCGCCCGTCCCGCCGACCAGCGTGCTGTTGTTCGCCGTCAGCGCGCGCCCGACGTAGAAGGCGTGGCTGGCGAGCACCGGCGTGAGGTGTAAGAGTGAGGAGGCCGCGAGGGCTGCGAGGTGGTGCGCGCGCATGATGATCGGGGTGTTTCTTGGTTTTTTGTCTTTGTATTTGTTTCTTTTCGGGGTGCGTTCATGTTAGGTTGTTGCCATGCGCAAGCAACTGTCTGTCTGGTGTACCAACCCGGGTAAGCAAGGTAAGTTTGCGGTCTTTATATGATTTGTGCTGTGCAAAGACTTCAGGCCATGGGTTCTTGGCTTGACGAATTGTTTTTATTATTAGTAGGTAGGCAGTAGGTGAGCTCTGCGGATCGGCCACAGAAGGAAGAGGCGGAGGTGGGCGATGACAGCTCGGGACCCAGGATCGGCAGGCCGCTACGGGCTTGGCACCCGGCACTCAGCAGCCCTTTTGCCGGGTCGTGTCGGCTCGTCCCCGGTTTATGAGAGACCCATGGTAAGATTGAACCGTATGATGGCCGTTGCTGCCTGGCCGTCGAAGGTGTCAAGTGCTGAGTCTGGGTGTTGTGATGCGAGTTAGGTATCTAACGTTGTCCACGTCGGTTGACAGAGATACTACCCAGGTTCCTACCTGATTAACGATTCATCGATTGCACTCGGACTTGTTGCTCAATCCCTTCTGATAAGTTCCTTGAGTTGATGATTTAATGTATGGAGATCGATATAAAGGCGCGGTCTATGGCCAGCTGTTCCCTTTCCATGCTGGAGGAAGCTTCAACGCTGACCAGTGGACAGATTCTAGGTACCTAGGTACTGAACATCATTCTCCCATTTGGTCGAAGCCATCATTCCATTGTCTTGCTATGAATCGGATGCACAGCAATGACTTTCCTCTCGTTGTTCCGTCTAGAAGCCAGCGCAGACACTTCGTAGAATACGAACGCAGCAGTCGTCGTACTTGACTGAAGTCCAGATATGTGCCTCGCTGTATCCTTTCTCTTAGGAAGTCCAGCGCACAAGCAAATCACCTTGTTTTCGTGAAAACGGAAATGCATCCGCCGTCCTCCGTCTCAGTTCCACCCATTTTGTGCTGCGGTTGGGTACCCCTTGCGGACGTGTTGGGGTTTCTTGTCCTCGTTGATCCACGAGTATTTGCAAGTCCAATGGCCATGCCATCCGCAAAGAGATTGATCATTCGACGCCCAGAGCTTCTTCTTATACTCCTCGTGGCATCTTGGGTCGAGTGACATGTGCATGCAAACGACACAAAGCCCATCGAATAAACCTTCGACTTCGGCTACGTGTTTCTTCACCATGTCCCCAACAGCCTTGCATCGGTCGCATGCCTCTGGGAAGGCGTACTGTAACTTCCCAAGTTGCTCGAGCTTCGTATCAACCGCGCTCTGGTGAGGGGGTTTGAGAGGATATTCGCCTGTGTTCTCGAGAGCCCGTTCCAGCCGGCCGAATGCCTCAATACGGCATGGACAATTAGCACAAGTGATGCTTTCCATTAGCTCGTGTACGCGGTCTTGTATCTTATTGTGAAGGAACCGGCTCGCCTCAACGAGTGTCTCTGCAATTTCATTAGTACGTAAGGTAATCAAACCATGGCAGAACTCGGGTCACTCACGGATGATGGCTTTGGGCATGCGCAGACTCCGAGTGAAGGCGCGATCAACGACGGGTTCTGACATTATCGGATTGTGCTCCACGAGGGGGTCGATCCCACCATATACCATGCGCTTGGTTAGATGGGCGAATTTAGGGAAATCCTGCTCGCCACGCATAAAGGCCAAGCAAGGAAAGAGCAAAGATGCATATGCCTTCTGCATCTCTTTCTTGTCAAGACGCGGTGGCGCCTGGAGTTTCATGAGGTATGCGGTCGACCAATCAAAGAACCAGTCCGCATATAATCGTGCTGGTACCTCGTACCTGCCTCCATGCGAGACAAGTCGATTGTGGATGGTGGTCAAGTGTAGAAGTCGCCATATTTCGTCCACAGGCACTTCTGCATGGTGCGGTAAGGGTGTAGTTTCTGCACCGGTATGGGGAATGGTAGAGAAGAGGCGGAAGGTCAGGATAGTGGTCGTATCCGTAGGTTCCAAGGTCTTCTCTCGCAGCATGGGGGACACTAGACGCGAAAGTCCCATTCTCTCTCGGTTGACGTGGACATGAACCCATGTGGTAGTTTGGTTTTGCTTCACGCTGACCTTTATCCAAAGGTCTGCGTTGGGATCTAGGTCTACAACCAGTAGGCTGTTCCCCGACCGCGATGCAGACTGCCGAATGTAAGCTTTCAACCAGGATTGACGTCCACAGAACTGATGGACTCACGAGAGGATTGCCAGGCATGACCCAACAAGGCATTTGGCGACTGCAGGGAGAGGTGGCAGGTAGTAGAGTTTGGGATAGCTCCGGTAACCGTCAACTGTGTGGCAGGAGGGACCAGACAAGCTTTGGTGAAGCCTGAAGAAGGGGATGGGTGTGTGGTGTAAAGGAAGGCCTGCCGTGCGAGGAGTTTTTGAAGACGGAAGGTTTTGGAGGATAAGGTGCAAGGCGAGCTAGCCCGGTATGAGGAAGTCGCCTTGAATTTGGGAGCTGGGTAGGTCGAGGCAGGCACGTCGACCTCCGGCTCGCACCTGCCCGAACCCACGAGTGCGCTACATTCGAGGTTGCCTACCAGGTAGGTACCTGCCACTTCCCTACCTAAACAACCCATCCTTACAAGGTATCAACAGGGGGATATTCGATACAATGAGGCATGAGGTGATATGGCTTCGTGTAAATGCTGAGATCGTTGAAAGTTGGCGCACGCCCGGTGTCAGGCCCTCCATTTGATTCCAAGCTGCTTACCATCTAGGCGGGTCGTAATGAGGGATCTTGTGCTCGCGTGACTGCCATTCTGATCATACTTCCACGACTTGCTGTCTCCAACATGGCACTTGGTTGGTACTGCCAGACATCTTTAGCCTATGGCCATCGTTAAGTTCCTCGAGCTTCATGTCCAAAGTGTTCCTGCGGTAATGGACAGCTTACTACTGGCCACCTTGTAGTTACGAGAAAAGTGAGAGGGGCATCTGGCAAGAAGCTACTCATAAAAGGCAAGACCGTGTTCACAGTTCAGTACCGTCAAGGCCGTGTCCAGTTGCCCGACTCGATCAGAATCTGCGATGTTGGGGTGCACCGTGGCAATATCCTTCCTTGGGTGGAAGGAATGTCTCGGATCGCTACTCAATATTTTAGAACATCGTAACGTATCAGAAGAAGCCCTCTGGGACACTTACCCCCCATGAGGGCATCGCCCATCCTCCACTGGTCAGTGTTGAAGATTCAGTTAGCATGAGAAGTTATGGAAGTCCAGGGGAGGCAAAGACCCGAGACGCAGTCTTTTCGTTGAAACTCCTTGGTCCTTGGTTCCGCCTTCACAACCACGTATCGCATGGATTGACAAGTAGGAGAGAAGTTGAAGTGCAACACGAGTAAACGTGATTCACGTGAGTGGCGTTTTTGTCGCAGTTGGCGACAAGTGTGGCAATCGTACGCATCTGTCCAACTGGAGACATGTCCGACAATATGCCAACAGAAGCTCGGCACCTAGGTAGATGGCAACTCGGCTGACTACATTGGGAAAGAGTCCCGTTCCGCCGAACACCTACTTCCCCTACATAGATGATACAGGATCGTGAGTCCATCGACGGCGGCGGCGGCCCCGTCTTCGCCAACCCAAGCTAAGGTAGCTACAGTAAGAAACCAATAGCAAAGTTCAGCGCCAGGGGTGACGGACTTGTGGTAGTCAATTGAGGTGCATACCAAGACAACATCACATGGAACGGGATAGGGGGCGTAGGTTCGGGACAAGTCGGGGCCCACAGGCGTCGTATGAGGCCCGGACAAACCCACCGAGAGCCGACAGCTGAGCGGATTACCCGGGAGGGCCAGACCTGGCGATTGGGCAGCGCATTGCTTGGTGCGCATTGATGGTTACTGGCATCTCTAGGAACTAGTAGAGTCTGGACATAGGAGACGATTGAACACGTCGTCCTTCCTCACCTATCTACCTACTAATACTATAGAGAGCGCTGGCAGGTGGCTGAGCGGGCTACTAAATGCGACGAAACAGCTGCCAACACATCAGGCCGCGAAGCCTCGTAACCTATTGCTTTCCAAGGTTGCTTTCAGGACAGCAGGGCGGTGCAGTGCAGTGCAGCGCAGCGCAGCAAGCGCATGCGCAAGGGATGGTGGTCTTGCGGATGTGGTTCACAGGCGGCCCGCAGAGCCTAAGAAAGTCATGGAAAGAGGCAACCGCTCGGCGAAACTCTGGCTCAGCCGGACGGAGGCGGGAGGCTTCACGATCTTCAAATTTCCAGCGCTGCAACCGCATCGTCAGGCCTGTATCGTGAGAAAAACGGGTCAAATGCTCTCCCGTTACTGGTCAGCGTTCCCGACCGCCAGGCTCCTCGGGGAGCTCTGCCCTCTCTCCCTCGGTAATGCCCAATTGGAGCAAAGCGGCGGGGCTGGTGGCATCGTGAACGAAATGGGGCCCTCACTTGACGCTTTGAAGGAAAGCCGACCTCCGTGTGTGTGGGTCACTCGTTGGCGGCCTGAGTCGAGAACGACGAACCGCAAGGGGCAGGAGGGGAGTGGAGTCGTTTCTCCCGCACCTGATAGGAGCACGGCTCGAATTTCTATCATTCTATTATCGTGAAGGTCATTGGCGCCGCCACCGCCGAGTCACGATACGACCTCCTGTGACCGCCACTGGCCACGTACTCGTCCGAGACAAAGGGGGCGGAGAATAACCACAACACCGCATCACGAACAACCCAAAAGAGTAATCCCGTTATCTGATGCATGTCCAGAGCACGCAGAAGGGTTCACAATCACAAACAAAAGTTCATCCGAAATGCGTCCCCTGATCGATGATTGAAGCTCGTGAGGGCGTAGTCACTGGCGTGGGCTGGTAGCGTGAGCGACCGTCCAACATCCGGAGGCGGGTCAGGCAGCGTTGAAACCCCAGGAAACCCCATCAATTATCGTGACATCGTCTGCCTCTGTCGCGAACCCGTCTTCTCCACCAACCAGTACCCACAAGCAGTAGTGCGGATCGGGAACTATCGCGTTCGTCGGCCAGTCGTGAGGTCAGCTACGCCAGGGTCGTTTCGGATCCCGATGATGGTCGTCGATGACCACAAACACCATCCCCGCTGTCGCAAAAGCAGTGATAGATGTGCAGCCTGGGGGATGCATATCTCGACGCCAGCGACAGGCAGATCTGGGATTTCCCATATCTCGTCTCCAAAAGCACGTGAAACGTGGTTGGCGCTGTGAACAACAAGACTTAGACGGCGGGAGGAGCCCGATCGGCAAGGCTAGAGTCACCAGGCGACGGCTGCGGCTTCAGGGCGATCGCTTTTGACAGCCCCCTCTCTGGAATTTAACGATGCGACGGTATGGTTTGACATGCTTCTTTCTGGCTTCTCATCCCCGACCGAGAGCTCCCTTCCATCACGATAGTACGAAAAGCTGAAGCTGAAGCGCCTCGACCAAGATGACTCGGCACAGCTGCCTTTGCGGACTGTGATCGTGATCAACTACACGGGTCGCGATGCTCGGCTGTCTACCATGGCTGATGCTTAATAAAATGACGACATAGAAGACGCGGTGAACTATCGTGAACTATCGTGAACCTACCTATCGATCTACGTCAGTTGCGAAGCCAGGCGTGGAAGGGTGGATTGGGCCTGGGGAAAGCGGGATAGAAGGGATGGCAGGAAAATGGATCGTTGGCTCGCTTGGAGGCACTGGTGGAATGCCGTCGGCGCGCTGCATCAAGCATGTACGCGGATGCTGACTGTTTGGTAACGTTCCGAAGTACTATAGTAGGTCGACGATGACTTCATGGCCCACGGATCGATCGAAGGTGGCCGGAGCGCAACGCCCGCCCTTCTCCCATCAGCGACGGCAACAATGACAGCCCTCTAGGAATGTTTCAAGAGGGGCTACCAGGACCCAGGAGCAAGGTCCACTTGACAATATCGTCAACCACGCGGCTTTTCAGGTTGTCTGACTGGTTACCTTAGAATCGTGATGCCCAATGAGGTCATGGGCCAGGGTCGTCAGGGGGTGGAGCTCTGCAGGGCAGCCTTCCGACCAGTCCATTCCCGATCTCTGAGATGTTGAAACGGTGGGATATCACCGTTTTGAAGTTATCGGACGGACATGGTTGAGGGGAGCACGATAGCCAACATACGATCTATTTCCCTTACTACTCCTCACAGTTCCCTTACTTCACGAGTACGACCATCGAACTGAAAATATGGCAATGGGCATCGGAAGGAGTAGGCCCTGATTCTTCTTTCTGCAAGGTAGACACTGTCTCCAAAATTGTGTCCCCCAGCTGTGTCTTTGTTCTTGATCCATCGAATCTTCAGTTCCCATTGGGAAGGGATCGGCAATATCAGATAGCCATGATATCCAGAGCTCATATCCAAGCTAAACCACCTAGGTGCCTCTCGAAAACCGCAGTACCACCCTCGGCTTTCTAACATCGTGCTCAAATATCCTGCAAGCGCGGACCCAGTTCATAGAAGGCCAGGGCAAGGTGGTAGGAACAGCCGTATGCCGTACGGAACTCCCCCTCTCACCCGTCCCCGTCATCATCCATCCACCTGCGCAACCATCGGCGCGGGGTTGAGGCGTCTGCTGCCTGATTAGGATGGACGACCCCGTCACCGCTTCAAGCATCTGCAGGTCTATTTTAGAGGCAACGGGACAGCTTCATCAAGCTTACCCTACTTCACCGCCCATACCTGCTCGTTTGTTGTCGCTGAGAGGTCCGACCCATCGAGGCCCAAGCCTTGACCTTCCGTGAGGTCGGACCATTGTTCCCGTCCCGGCGTGCCTCATCTTGGTCCGTCTTGATCCTCCCCATACCGTACCTGAAGATCTGGCTCCACCCCCAGAAACCCCAAGCAACAGGCTGGGGGGGCTTGAGATCCGGGGATGTCGATCTCCGGGTCGCCGTCACTGTCAGAGCGGCGGGGCTGGATGCTGGCTTCCCGAAGTTCTATCATCGACTCTCTTGTATATATGGAAATCATATACCTTACGGTATTTCAACCTTGGGTGCCTGGCTAACGGTGCTCAAGACGTCTTTGCCAAGTGTCCCGCTCGTGCACACCTACGATAGAGGAGGAGGATGTGAGAGGTGCCATGAATGTTGTGCGCAAACCGTAAGCTTGATTTCCGTGGTTGGCAAGCAGATCCGTCCAATTTCAGCTCAACAGATGGTACCAGAGAGAAAATTCACGCAGTTCAGATCAATCACACCGCAGCAGTGTCTGCACCCTTGTCACACATTTCCCTGAACGGCTCTGAAATGCTTATGTCGGCCTGATGCCACCCCTCCCTTACCCATGGTCACTTTAAGGGTGCGCAGCTGGGAATTCTCTCGCCTAGCAATCAATCCTGACAATTCGAAGCGAGAGCTCAGCCAGACGAAATCTAGGATGAATGCGGGACGGTGCCTCGTCTTGCTCGTCGGGCTCGTACGATGAGACATCATAGGGGACGAGTGTAGCGAGACCGGCGGGCCCAAGCTCTTGGAAATCAGGTGCTTGACAGTTGACGGTCTGGCAAAAGCAACTGGACAATCAGCCGGCATGGTACGGTTTGCCGGTCACAAATAAAAGGGGATCGGGCCGAGGAGCAGGTTAGATAGATTATTTGGTAGTCTAACAAGATGAAGCACATTTTCTGAGCTCTTGAAGCACACCTGAACTTGATGCCACCGATTTACCTACTGAATTTGCATTGCAGATGTAGGAGAAGGGTCTTACATGGGTGACTCCACAGTATAAACGGTATGCCATTGCAACTGAGCACATCGTCAGCTTGTGAGCGTTTTTAAACGGATTACCAAAGCAGGCATAGCGTTGCTTGGGGGCTTCCTTGGCACCTGGTGGGTCTTGGCCAGCCAATCCCAAGCGATGGCCAGGTGCCCAGAAATGTGAGCACACTGCAACGGGAAGAGCCCCACCAACCCACTGCCCCACCAACTGCCCCTCCTCCTCGATTGCGACGATGTTAGCTGCCCCTGGCACGGGCCTGGGCGGTGGGCACTGCCCCCAGGTGCACCCGGCGGCCGGCGCCAGCCAGCCAGCCCAGCCAGCACATGCGGGTGATGCTCATGCTTATTAGATGTTGCCGGAGGGCTGCGTGCTTGCCTGTTCAATGTGATATAAATCTCGCCGCATCTCCCCTCACTTTCGGTCTTCTCTTCCTGCAACACACATCTCCAATTACTCAACCGCACTTCACACCTTCCATCCAGTTGTTGCCGGACCATCCCACAACAACCAACCACACTTCAAACACTATCATCGTCCCTCTCCGGCGATACACCTGAACACCTCACCACCCACTACACCACCTCCACTACTACCACTTCCTACATCCGTCATCATGGGTAAGAAGGCTGTTCACTTCGGATCCGGCAACATCGGCCGTGGCTTCGTTGCCTGCTTCCTTCACGAGTCCAACTACGATGTCGTCTTCGCCGATGTCCAGGACGAGCTCGTCAACAGCCTGAACAACACCCCATCCTACACTGTCACCGAGGTGGGTGTTGAGGGCAAGACTGTCAAGACCATCTCCAACTACCGCGCCATCAACTCCAAGTACAACATGGATGAGCTTGTCAACGAGATCTCCACTGCCGACGTTGTCACCTGCTCGGTTGGCCCTGCCATCCTCAAGTTCATCGCTCCCGCCATCGCTCAGGGTATCCAGAAGCGATCGACCGACCTGTCTCCCTTGGCTGTCATTGCCTGCGAGAACATGATCGGTGCCACTGATGCTCTTGCTGAGCACATCAAGGACCCCAAGAACACCCCTGCTGAGAGCCTCGAGACCCACCACCTCCGAGCTGCCTACGCCAATTCGGCTATTGACCGTATTGTCCCTGCTCAGGACCCCAACGCCGGCCTGAATGTCACCCTCGAGAAGTTCTACGAGTGGGTTGTCGAGAAGAACCCCTTCGACCCCTCCAAGGCCAAGTGCGACAAGGTTGTCCAGCCCTCCATCGACGGCATCAAGTGGGTCGAGCACCTCGAGCCCTTCATCGAGCGCAAGCTGTACACTGTCAACACCTCCCACGCTACCGCTGCCTACTTCGGCTACAACAGACAAAAGAAGACCATCGCCGATGCCATGCTCGACAAGGACATCAAGGCCCAGGTCGCTGCCGCTGTCTCGGAGACCGCTGCCCTCATCGTCAAGAAGCACGGTGTCAGCCAGGAGGAGCAAGACTCATACAAGGAGAAGATCATCACCCGTATCAGCAACCCTCACCTCGACGATGCTGTTGAGCGTGTTGGCCGTGCCCCCCTGCGCAAGCTGGGCCGCAAGGAGCGCTTCATCGGCCCTGCCGCTGCCCTGGCTGAGATGGGCATGAAGACCACTGCTCTGCTGGAGAGTGCCGAGATGGCCTTCCGCTTCCAGAACGTCGAGGGTGATGACGAGAGCAAGGAGCTTGCCAAGATCATGTCCGAGAACGACGCCGACGAGGTCGTCCGCAAGATCTGCGGTCTCCAGAATGACCACCCCTTGTTCAGCCAAGTCAAGGACATTGTCACCAAGGTGCAGACGGACAGCCAATGAGCGGTCGCAATGCCTGCGGGCTTCAGTACTTGATTGCATTTGGGGCGCGCTGTCACTGTGCCTACTGCATATGATACCACATGAAGTTATGACATGGATGCAAGCGCCAGGGCGTTAAGGCAAAGGAATGAACAGGGAAAAAGGCGTTCAAGGGTTCCCGATCTGCCAGAGGGATTCGAGGGCGATATGCGCAAAGACAGACAAGCCGATAGATTTGACAAACGGCGTCTCGCGCACGACGCATGGCGTGGCTACGCCAAGTTGATAGCTCTCGATTAATCTCGAGTATAAATGCGTTGGAAGATGAATACACATTCAATCCACCAATATTGCTGCTAATACCCGCGATGTGAATGTGAAGCCGGCCTATGAAACCGTGAATGTTAGCCTACAGAAAAAGCTATTGTGGTTACATATTTTCCCGTGGCCTCTGATTGTCAAGGATTCGGTATTGTTGTTCCTTGCACTTGACGGTATTTTAGTAGACGAATATAACACGCCTTGCAAATTGGTTGGGCAAGTCCGCCCACAAGATGAAGTTGGTAGGGCCGTTGATACCGTAATGGACACATGCATCTACGGTGTCACTACAAACTGGCGAGACTGACGGGATTTATTAGAATATGGCGTGTCCGCCGAGGAAAAACGCAGGTGGCTTATTGCCTGAAATTTGTGGATGTCGGGTGGTGATGGCGCTGAGAGGTAGGTAGAACCTTATCGCCAGCAGCCAAGGAGGCTCTCATGAGATAGTCCTGGAGGGGGTCGGGTGTTGGTCGGTGGTATGGACCCCCACAAGACCAAAAACGCCACACACACCAGCCACGATCTTAGATAAGATAGCCTCGCAACATCGCGGGTGGAAGTGACCACATCTGAACAACTTAGGGGATTTATTGCATGCATGCACCTGGAATAGGGTCAAGCTTGTCCAGCCTCCCACGCACTCAACCCGGCCGACTTTACCTCCCTACGTATCCCTCACAGTCACCCGATACTCTGTGAATCCGAATTCGTTGCCGCCCGAGCTGTCGCACAGCCGCACCACTCATTTCGATCCATCGGCTGGCTGCGCATCCCCTATGGGATCCTGATCTCGAGCCCACCAGTGCTGTACACCCGCCGCCGATTGATCGAACTACGCAAGCACCAATTATACCTGAGATCCCTATTAAGCTGTCAAGATGAGGTTGGACGTCAAGGTGTGTACATTGTCTCTTTGGTGGTCTCACTGTTCTGCTGGGTAGCTTCGAGACATCGGCCCAAAAGGGGAAACGTAGCCTGTTGCGCAAGCTCCGACCCCTTTGCAACCACGCTCTTCAGCTTCCTCGAGTTACTGTCCACATTCAAATCGACTTTCCGGCGCATGCGCATTGGCTGACATGGCATTGAACATACAGCGACAGCTCTTCGCGCGTAGCGAGCGTGTAAAAGGAATCGACTTCCACCCCCAGGAGCCATGGATCCTGACCACCTTGTACAGCGGTAAGCTCCTCTCTTCTCTGCTCTTGCTCCGCGTTCCTCTCCCGTCTTGCTTGGTCTAAACCCCCCGTGTCTTCTAGGTCATGTCTACATATGGTCCTACGAAACTCAGCAGATCGTCAAGACTTTCGAGCTCACCGATGTCCCCGTCCGAGCCGGAAGATTCGTCGCGAGGAAGAACTGGATTGTCTGCGGCTCCGACGACTTCCAGCTACGAGTGTACAACTACAACACATCCGAGAAGATCACCTCCTTCGAGGCCCACCCTGACTACATCCGAGCCATTGCCATCCACCCTACTCAGCCTTTCGTACTCACCGCCAGTGATGACATGACCATCAAGCTCGTGAGTATCACTTCGTTCTCCGCCCCCAAGAAATTCATGGCCCGTTATCACAAGCGTGCATACGTACTGACGAAACGCATCATAGTGGGATTGGGAAAGAGGATGGAAGTGTGTGCAAGTGTTCGAGGGGCACAGCCACTACGTAATGGGCTTGGCCATAAATCCTAAAGACACCAACACATTCGCTTCAGCCTGCCTGGACCGGACAGTCAAGATATGGAGCCTGGGCTCGCCCACAGCTAACTTCACCCTCGAAGCCCACGAAAGCAGAGGTGTCAACCATGTCGACTACTACCCCCACTCCGACAAGCCTTACCTCCTCACGACCTCCGACGACCGAACCGTCAAGATCTGGGACTACACGACGAAGAGCCTTATCGCCAGTCTAGAAGGCCATACCAACAATGTGTCCTTTGCCTGCTATCACCCCGAGCTACCCATCATCATTTCCGGTTCCGAGGATGGCACAATCCGCATGTGGCACGCCAACACCTATCGCTTTGAGCAGTCGCTCAACTATGGCTTGGAGCGCTGTTGGTGTGTGTCCTACCAGCGAGGCAAACAAGGCGTGGCCGTCGGTTTCGATGATGGTGCTGTGGTCGTCAAACTGGGCCGGGAAGAACCGGCCGTTTCGATGGATGGCTCTGGCAAGCTGATCTGGGCCCGACATAACGAGGTGGTTTCTTCGATCATCAAGGGTGGAGGTCCGTGCTATCCCTGCCATGTGTTTCGTTGAGTTTATACTGACCGCAGAACAGACGCCTCGATCAAGGACAACGTTCCCATCACCCTGCCCACGAAGGACTTGGGAACATGCGAAGTCTACCCCCAGACCCTGATCCACTCCCCCAACGGTCGGTTCGTTGCTGTCTGTGGTGATGGCGAATACATCATCTATACCGCCCTCGCCTGGCGCAACAAGGCCTTCGGCTCTGCCTTGGACTTCGTGTGGGCTTCCAAAGAAAACAGCAACGACTTCGCGATTCGCGAGTCCCCCACAAGCGTGAAGGTGTACAAGAACTTTGTCGAGAAGACAGGTGGACTGGACATTCCTTTCCAGGCTGAAGGCCTGACCGGCGGCATTCTGTTGGGTGTCAAGGGACAGGGTGGTGTGTCCTTCTACGACTGGGCTACTGGTGGTCTGGTCCGGCGCATTGAGGTCGAACCGAGAGAAGTGTACTGGTCGGAGAGCGGCGAGCTCGTGGCTCTGGCTTGCGATGATACCTTCTATGTTCTGCGGTTCTCCCGGGAGAACTACGTGGAAGCTACCCAGAGCGGTGATGTCGACGAGGATGGTGTCGAAGCTGCTTTTGAAGTGATCACGGATATCGCTGAAAGGTGCGTTCTATTATGTGCTCCTTGTTGTTTGATAACCCAACTAATGATCGCACAGTGTACGGACAGGTGTGTGGGTTGGCGACTGCTTCATCTATACAAACAGCACAAACCGATTGAACTATTTGGTTGGCGACCAAACATACACGGTTTCCCACTTTGACCAGCCCATGTACACGCTGGGCTACATCCAGAGAGATTCCAGGATATACCTTGCCGACAAGGACGTCAATGTCACATCTTTCGGCCTATCTCTTCCCGTCCTGGAGTATCAGACCCTTGTACTTCGGGATGACATGGAGACAGCGGCTGAGCTGCTGCCCAACATCCCCGCAGACCAACTGAACAAGATCGCGAGGTTTTTGGAGGGACAAGGCCACAAGGAATTGGCTCTGGAAGTCGCCACAGATCCCGAACACAAGTTTGAGCTGGCGCTCTCTCTGAACCATCTTGACATTGCACTTGAGCAGGCGCGGCAAGCCGATACCGACCATAAGTGGAAGACGGTCGGCGACGCAGCCTTATCGGCATGGGATGTAGCGCTGGCCACGGAGTGCTTCACTCACGCGCGAGACCTGGGATCTTTGCTCCTGATCTACTCGAGTACGTCCGACCAAGAGGGCCTGAAGGCGCTCGCTACGCAGGCAGAAGAGTCGGGCGCGCACAACGTGGCCTTCACGGCTATGTGGCTGTTGGGCGACACGGCGGGCTGCGTCGACATCCTCTCGAAGACGAACCGACTTGCCGAAGCGGTTCTATTCTCGCAAACGTACAAGCCTAGCTTGACCACCGATGTCGTCAAAGGCTGGAAGGAGAGCCTGGAGAAGAACAAGAAAGGCCGCGTCGCCAAGATGATTGGTGTCCCCACAGAAGACGAGGAGCTCTTCCCCGAGTGGGACGAGTGGCTGAGGTTAGAGAACGAAGGCGGCGCCGTGGATGTAAACGGCGGTGACGCAAAGAAGGCAGAAGAAGAAGAGGAAGCCGCCGAAGAGGAGGAAGCCGAGGAAGCCGAGGAAGCGGATGAAGAGTAGGTACAACTTGATGTCGCAAATGGTCCTTGGTATGAAGAAAAGGAGATGATTGTCATGACGTCTTCAGCAGCATAGCAGCAGCGATGTAGCCGGCCTTGTGCAGTGTAGGTGTCACCATCATCACGAGATACACGCAGCAAGCAGACACGTATGTATGTAATCGGAGTTGAGAGAGCGGTTTTCCAAAAAGCGGAATCGAGGTAGTCGGTATGGCGCGACCGTCTGAGGCAGCTGCTCGACACCTAGGAGGCTGGGTGGGACAGGAGGAATCAGAGAGAGCAATAGACACCTGAACACCGAATACATGACACAGATATCATGATGCTTGCTACCTTGCCTACAATGAATCTGCTTTACCTTGAAATAAGATACAGAGGTGACCTGCCCGTGGAGGCAAGATGAGCATGATCGACACCATTGTCCTACCACGACAAGTGCGACAAGGGGAATAAATAGGGTTCGGAGTGTCGAGTGCTCAGATCAACCAGTAATTCACCATGTTCTTCTATAAGCTACTGTCCCTTCTCTTCTATTCATTCTGGTCAAGGAAAGCGCCCTCTCTTTACACACGTCTAGAAGCCTCTCTCCCGGGCTCATCCCTCGCTTCGCTGCTGTAAGCAGCGCTCTATATAGCGATAGGCTGTTGACCGCTGTGTTGGCCCTGGGCCCCTAATCCGTTGGCTGTCCGTACCGTAGGTGTCCCGTATGGCAGGCAACAAGGCCATGCAGGGGATGAGACTCGCAGCGCCGCTTGATTATCCTGATGATTGTCCTAGTGATTACGCTTGAAGCAGAGTCAACACTTGCGAGCAACTCGGACACCAATCAGAAAGGATTAGATGAGCGTCAGGATTTTCTGGAGTCATGGCTAGGGAGAGCTGCACTGAGTCCGCGAGAGCCTGCCCCCTCGCTCGTCGTTGCCACTTATTAGGCTGGTAATGGGATAATCGCCTGACCGATAATTATTCCATTTGCAATGAACCTGTAGGATAAGGTAAGCAAGGCTACAGCGATTAACCTGTAGCTAATCCATCACCTAGGATGATTATGAATAATGGAATTATCCTATGGGGGCTAACTTCACCGAGGGCCAGGGGCGTAAGCTCTTGCAAGATCACCGTGTTTGCCACGCTGTTAAAGATGCCTGTCCAGACGTCCCGCTTGGATTTGGCAGAACATCTTTTTTCTTTTTCGCGATATCAAGATAAGGTACCTAGGTAGTTTCTAGCACCACAGCCACCTACCATGCAGCTAAATATCTCCAGACAGCAGACCCAACTCTCTTCGGTTGCCCTGCATTAACCATGCCACTCACGAACCAAGTATATCCCAGAACATCGGTCGTTTTCTCAAAGTCAGATAGTCTCTAGCCCAGGTGCAGAAAGTAAAAGCATTGTGTGGTATCATGCGCCATGGTCATAGTTGTTCGTCGTCGTCGTCGTCAATAGGGCTCACAATGTCGTCGTTGGACAGAGCGCCGGGATGAGCTTCACCACAGTGCGCGCAAGCGTAGCCCTCTGGCATATCCCCTTCAGGTATGTCCTGGGCGAGGATCCTTTCCCCCACACGGTGCCATGGCTCGCCCGACATCCTGTCGAATAGCATGAAGCAGCGTATTTCATCTTCGCAGATCTTCGTCGGCACTTGCTTCCAGATCGTGCGACACGAGGCATGCTCGGAGTAAGGAGGCATAGCCGGCTCAGGGGGGGCAGGGGGGAGTCCGAAACCGCCAAATCCGGGCTGGTCGTGATCCCAATGGATGGCGGGGTGGTTAGCCACGCTGGCGCGGACAACTCTGCACGTATAGATACATCTCTGCTCGCCGCAGGCCAACAGTCGCAGCCCATTCTTCAATGCCACCATGGTCGGCGTATGATGATCGACGAACAGACCCTCGTCCTTGAGAAGGCCAGTCAGCTCCGTGCTAACGTAGTTTCCATACTCATCGTTAGGCAAACCGGTCAAGATCAGCTCGTTCAGCATGCATCCTAGCTGGTGCGAGGCTACATCATGCAACGCCCTGGGAGGGCTCGTCAGGAGGTCTTTTCCGAAGTTGACGAAGTCAATACGAAGTCGCTCCAAGGCCGGCAGAAGCCGGGGCCGGGCAGTGACACCATGTGAAGGACCCAACGTGGAGGGCCCCGATGGCGCGTACGGAGGCAGCAGGGCCTCGAGGAAGTCCACCAGCTGATGCCAAGCATAGGCTCGGAAGCCGCGTTGGGCAAGATTGTTCTCCTTGGGCCGTTGGTGGACGACTAGCTTGACTCTGCTGCGAAGGTCAGGGTGGTAATCGTGCGGGAGCCGATGTGTGCGGGCCTCGTCATCGTAGAATCTTGGGATAATACGAAGGTTGACCTGCGTGATCTTCTCGCGGTAGGCGAGGGGTACTTCGCAGAAGTTACGCAGAGCAGCCGGTGAAGTGAAGACGAAGTCGTTGTTAGCCCACAAGTATCTGGTACCATCGATATAGTAGTCTCTGCAAGTGGCGAGGAAGTGGATGGCGATGTGGTTCTTGGTCTTCTCGTGGACGAGCAGTCGCTCAGGCCGGGGCTTGCAAAGCGGGTCAGCGATGGAATGGGGACTGGTCAGAGCATAAGAGAGGATTTGGAGCATTATCTCTGTCGGCAGGTTGTAAGATTGGGAGCTAGAGCGCCGGGTGACGCGGGCGGTAGGGAGCTGAGGTTGCCACGAGATGTTATTCTCGCGGAGCAGGCGCTTCAAGGCAAGGTTCTCATCTTCAAGATGGAGGATCTTAGTACGTAAGGGCTCGTTGTAATGAAGCTCGGCCTGGTCGGTGTGGTCACGTACGTCCCAGGCAGGGAGGCTGTTGCTCTAAAGGAGGCTGTCAGCAGAGGCTTTTGCTGCGAGACCTGGGCAGCCGGGCAACAAAACAACAGTAATAAGTATGCTGGGGTTTATCTTACCATGGCGCTAGGAGAGTGGTAGTGACGGTATATCAGTGTCGCGTCTTGCAGTACCTAGGTATGGAGAATTAAAAGAAGTAGCAGGGCAGTTTTTGCCAGAATAACCATGCTACAGCAGTTATCGCCTGTTTGGTTTTTGTTGTAGCGAACGCCTGATAAATACCTGTCTTGCTGGGAAAGAATAGAAGTTGAAGTTTGGAAAGGTGCCCCCGATGGGCATGAAATAGTCTGAAAGGCCAGGGCAATAGTTGACTCAGGGATTAGCGAATTCAATGCGGTCGGTGAACGAGCTGTGCTGCTTGTACATGAGTGAACAAATGGGCAAGTGAGTGCAAAGAAAAAGGGCAAGTAGTACAATACATGTATTTAAAAGCGTATAGTAGGGTATAGTTGCCTTGTTTGGTAATAAATACTGCATCAGCCAGCAACATGCGCATTTGAAGACCTCCAAGTTGAGGCGGGCTGTTGCGGTGGTGACAGTGACCGTGCAGGCGGTTGCTTAGGTTGTTTGTCAGCGCCCTGATCGCGACTCCCGGTACGCGGCGCAAATGGAGTAGGAGCACACGGCGAATACAGGAAGACGGAGCCGACTCGCCGTCCACGGTGCCGGGTCCCGAGGTCTTGACAGCTGGGAACAGGAGGAGGGGATACTGGCGCCGCTGGTGGCACATGCTATTTATTGTAGCGAGGCGCTCCCCTTTTCCCAGTTGGGCATTGGGAGCGCAAGAGGCATTGCCTAAAATGGCAATCTTCAGCTGTGAGGGCGAATGCAACGCTTATTTCAGTGACCCATTAGATAAGGTAACAAGAAGAACAAGTACCACGCAACAAAATGTCAGAAGTTGCATGGCCTCTATCCCACGAAACGATGCTTTGGACTTGGATTCTGCGGCTGGCGTCTCGCATTGTAAAGGTTTGTTGGGAGGTTTGGAGCTCTCTAGGGATCCACTTGTAGCAAGGGACCTTAGGCTAAGCATCAGCGACCTGATCTTGCCATAAGGTAGGTAACTAAGTACCTAGGCTATAGGATAATACTATAAGAAACCGAGGCAGAGATGTCCAAGGCAGTAGCAAGTATTGAATATCTAAGGCGTCGACGCACTATTATTATTCAACGACTGCATCTGAATCCCACAAGAGCAGGACGAACTGTCTTATACCCCGGACAGGATGTTCGACACGGCAAAAGTTGGGAATGCTTCGCGTTTGTTCTGCTGTGTTGCTATATTTGATTCACAGAATATGGCATCAGGTTACAAACAGAAAATGGCTAACCTGCGATTAGGCATGCAGATGCACCCATTTCATCACCCGTTTGCCGTATTCAACTGTGAAGGGAAATGCATTGCACTTCAATACGGTACGGCAGCTACGGGGAGTGGTTGGCTGCGAGGGGGTTTCGCACTTCTGCTTTTGACGTCATGATATGCTGTGCGGACATCGCGAAACTCTGCAGCTCCCCATCCCGAATCTGAGATGTCTATGATGAAATCTGATGCGCCCGCGCCCTGGGCCGTCCGCGCGATCGAGCCCGCCATTACTACAACCACACACGCCTGTGCTTCCGTAACGTACTGGTAGAAGACCCTTACCTCTTGGGCACACGAATTTCCGCCTTTCCGCCTGAAGCCCCTCATTTGTAAGGTAGAAGCTGCCTGCCTTGCCGAGCAACTGACGATCCGTCCAGACTCAATGCCACTTATAAGACCTGTGACTTGCCTGCGATCTGTTCGTTACAACATTGCCCGTTCAACTTCACTCTATCAACCACACTTCCCCTCTTCCACACGGTTCGTAACAAGCACCAACAGCACCATCCCGTCAGCAACAAACCACCCTCCACGCTTCCCATCACAACTACAATCCGCCAGCATGTCGACCTTCTCCAACGCAGACACCGGCAGTAAGCCCGCCGACCCCTACAAGGCCGCCAACAAGGACAATGCCTCCACCGAGGACAAGGTCACCGCCCTCGACAACTTCGTCAGCAAGTGCAAGTTCGGCATGATGACCACGCGGGACCCGAGCACCCAGCGCCTGGTATCTCGCTGCATGGCCGTGGCCGCCAAGGTATGTTCGCCCACCCTCAATGTACCATGTACCTAGTCGGTGTCAAGATTCCGAGCCGATAGCTAACGCTTGTGCGCTGGTAGGAGGCCGGCAGCCTGGATCACCTCTTCTTCACCAACACCGAGTCGCACAAGACGGACGAGCTGAAGAACGACCCGCACGTCAACATCTCCTTCCTGGACACGTCGGGCCAGTGGGCGTCGGTGTCGGGCACCACGTCCATCGAGACGGACCGCGAGCTGATCAAGAAGTACTACAGCCCCTCGCTCAAGGCCTGGGTCGGCGACCTGGGCGACGGCACCCACGACGGCTCCGAGAACGACCCCCGCATCGGCATCATCCGCGTCAAGATGGAGACCGCCACCTTCGCCATCACCGACAAGACCATCCTCGGCCGCTTGGCTGAGGTCGCCAAGGGCACGGTCACCGGCGAGGCGGCCAGCGTGAACAAGCTGCGGGAGATCGACGAGGCGGAGGTCAAGGCTTGGAGAGCGTCCCACTAGATGGGCATGGACATGATGGACCATGGGCCGTAGCAGGCCTATTTCAGAAAGTCTGGGCAGTGACCCGGGTTCATGACGCCGGATATGATAGCGCATCTTGTACCAAAATGGCGTAATTGATGTATGATTTATTGCTTACCATAACCTGAAGCCCAAATCTTGTCCCAACTGTCCCGATCTATGGCAAATTCCCGCGCGTAATCCCGTTCCAACTCGTGTGCCCTCCGACCGAGTAGAACCATGCTGTGCAGAGGAGGTCCCAGGGCGTCATCGGCATCGCAAAGCTGTTTCAACGTCCCCGCGACGAATTTCTCGGTCCGTCCACCCACTCTTGCGGCGCCAATAGCCAGACTATCGGGCCCGTACACGCCTTCCTTCTTGTCCTCCTCCACTTCGAGCATCTGCTGCGCGCATTGCCCGACCGTCATGTACCTCGGCGGCTCGAAGATCTTCCGGCCGCGCGCCATGTTCTCCAGGCTCTGCTCCTTGACCTTGATGTCCAGCAGGACCAGGGTGTGGAGCCCGATGCTGCGGTTCTCCTTTATGCGGTCGTAGAACGACGCCGGCCGCCAGTTGTCCAGGAAGAAGACCATGGACACCGTCTGCCCGAAGTTGTACAGCTGCAGCCCGGCGGCGCCGATCCCGGACAGGATCGAGGCGTTCGGCACGGTCTGGACGGGGATGGAGAGCTCGCGGGCGCGCAACACGAGGTCGGTGTGGGTGGTGGCGCTGTACGGTACGGCATGGTCAGCGCATCGGGGTCGTGTGGGGGGTGGAACGGCAGCGCTACGTACCCGAATGGATCGCCCACCACCAAGAACGCGACATCCTCCGTCTGTGCGTCGCGCAGGATCTCGTCGCTGTTGGATTCGACCATCTCGCGGTCGGCGACTACGATGGAGCGCCCATAGTATTCCTCCTACTGTGTGATTAGCGTTAGCCGCAGGCGCGGGCGTGACCACCATCGGGCAGAAAGAGGAAGACAAACCAGGACTGATTGCTCTACCAGCAGGATGCTCGTGTATGCCTCTAGATAAACGCGAGAAGCCTTCTTGACGATTTCCAGACCCTTGACAGTGATGTCGGTCTCGTCGGAGAGACCTAACCCAACAAGGTACAGCATTCTGAAGCGTATCGTGATCTAACTCCGGCTGCTTGCAAATAAAGTCGACGGGCGAGGAGGGGTCGTCGCATCGAGGAATTGAAAATGGGACTTTTCAGGAATTTTGCCGGATACAGGCATAGGATCTAACCATGCATAAATGGCGGGGTAGCTCGCCCAGATCTCTTCGCCTTGGCGTCCCCGTTCGCAGTGGATCAAGCTTCAACGTCGAACTTCCAAACCTCCTTATCGATTATCACCGGTCATCTCAAGCACATAGCACGACTGTACGCATTTCCAGATCGTCATTCTGAACAATCACCTACCAAAACAACCTACCAATCCGCCCCGAACCGGGAAACGTCCCGCTCACGCTTCATCCCACCCGCCTTTCTATCCACTCCACTTGAGCTTCATCACCACCCCCTCGCGCTCAAGATGTCGGGCGCCAAGGGATCAGCCTACGGCACGCCGGCGTCGGACACGTCGTTCCGGCGATCGTACGACCTCGACGAGTACGCAGCCAAGGCCAAGGCGCGGGAGTCCTCGGAGCGGGAGGAAGCTAAGGCGCGGTACGAGGCGAAACTGGCGGGGAAGAAGTACCACCGGCCGGCGACGGGGGCGGAGACGCACACGGCGGCGCGGCGCGGGGTGCTGGACCTGGCGGCGCAGGTGGGCAAGACGCAGCTGGTGCGGGCGGGGGCGGGGCAGGGCAAGCGCGGGCGCGGCGCGGGGACCTACTGCGAGGCCTGCGACCTCACCTTCAAGGACAACGTGCAGTGGATCGAGCACTGCAACAGCATGCAGCACCTGCGGGCCGTGGGCGAGACCGGCGAGGTGCGCAAGGCCGGCGCGGCCGAGGTGCGCGCGCGCGTCGACGCCGTCTGGGCGCGCGTGGAGGCCGCGCGCCGCGACGACGCCGCCGCCACCACGCTCCGGGAGCGCCTGGAGGTGCGCCGCGAGGAGGAGGACCGCGAGCGCGAGGCCCGCCGCGCCCGGCGCCACCGGGACCTGGCCAGGCGGCGCGCCGGGCGCGAGGACGCCGCCAAGCTCAAGGTCGAGTACGGCGAGGACGTGCGCGTCGAGGGCGAGCACGACGAGGACGACATGCTGGCCGCCATGGGCATCACGGGGTTCGGCACGTCGAAGAAGAAGCCGTAGTGGTAGTGGTAGGCTGCCACCATGCGTGTGGGGGAGGGGATGGGGGGACTTGAAAGGACTTTGCGATACGCGAGGGCACGGCGTATTTGGCGTTTCGGGATACGGCTTGGCCCCGGTCATTCGATAATAAAGGGAAAGGAGGGTGGGCGATCCGTCATACGTCAAGAAGATACCACTTGCAACCTTGGGAGTCTGTCTGTTTGAAAATGGCATCATACCGAAAACTGGCAATAGAGGCATGGGTACGGTCTCTTACACCCGGCTACCTCTCTGGGGCGTGTTCGATCCGTGTGAGCATCCGTGGTTCACAGTGTGGTGCTATGTAAACTGATCCATCTAGGTTCCCGAGCCTTCAAAGGTTGCCACCGAAAAACAAATGACGGAAGCACTCAGTAGCGAGCGCTACAACGTATATCTTGCTGAACCGCTACGCAGCTCATCTCTGTTGGTTTGGGTATCCTCGGAACCAACGCGCACTCGTGACGCTACACTTTCCACGCGGAAATGTACGCTTTCCAAGCAAGATGTCTACCGAAACCTAGAGTGGGATAATTACCTTGCACGTTGTCAGTGGTTATCCCATTCTACTCAGTCTACCTTACAGGATGATCATTCTGGTACTCGAAAATCCTATGGCTTGATTATGAACCAGGACAAACATCCAAGTCGCGAATATCCCATCCGCTACGGTAGTAGGTAAGTTGCCAGGAGGGTGGGCACTCTCGCGCACCCAGTGTAGCCAGCGACTAGGAAACGAACTGCCGTCAAGTAGAGATGGATTTCGCTGACTCGGATACATCTATACGAACACAAACACGAACTCCTAGCCGATGCGCTGCCCCAAGCTCAAATGCCAAAAAAATGCCTGAATGAAAAATCCAGACCGTAGACCGTAGACTCCGATGCTTGCCTTTCGTCGCTGTTCCCCTATGATATCCCAGAGCAATATCATAAAGATAGTCCAACAGACAACTTGACTCAACGCCACTTTCCACTCGTTCACCCGTGATCACATTTTCTCACTCCGCGTGCCTCCTCCTCACCTGAGACTCTCCCGGACACACTCCCGGACCTTCTTACGGAAGTCCTTGGGGCCGCCTTCCCTCTCGATGCGCAACAGCTTGGCGGCTTCAATATTGGCGGGGCTGTCCTCGTTGGGCTCGGAGAAGAGGCTGATGACGCTGAGCAGGATGGTCTGGGGGGTCTGGACGGGGCTCCAGCGCTCGGCGGCGCTCTCGTAGCCGTACTTGTCCTCCTCGGGCGGGTGCAGGATCGAGATGCACAGCTCGCCGTGCGGGTAGACGTTGGGGTGGAAGGGCACCGGCTTCTGGAACGCCATCCGCGGCGGCAGGTGCGGGTACTCGTGCGGGAAGGTCAGGCGCGCGCGGAAGATGGCTCCTACGTACACGCACACCCACACATGTCTGGTCAGTTCAAACTCGGTACGAGGTCGTTACGCGGAGGGAGAGGGAGAGAGAGAGAGAGGAAGGCGGGGAAAAGAGACGGAAACGCACCCCCGTACCACGTCACGTCGTCGTCGATCATCAGCGACACCTCCCACTCGAACACGTTGCTCTCGTGCACCAGGCCCACCGAGATGCCCGACAGGTCGTTCGCCGTGTTGATCTCTTTCAGCTGCTTCTGCAGCAGGCGCATGGCGGCGGCGCCGGACGTGGACGGGGACGGGGACGGTTGAGACATGGTGGAGGTCGAAGAGGCGCGCGCGTGTCCTGGCGCAAGATGTCGATGTTCTGGTGATACTGGTGGCTATCGCTGCAGGATGGGGAGTTGTCGGATGGGTCAACTGAGACAGAACCGCGGTCGAGAGAGAGTGTGTGTCTCGGGTGTATACCGCTTGCTTGTGATGTTTGTTTCTTGTGAGGTAGGGTTGCAGTTCCTCGAGGACGACGGGGGTACCGGGTTGGTTTTGCTATCGAAGCTCGAGGAAGGGAAGGTGTTATGCCGTTCGCCGAGGGTCGGGTCCAGACTCCAGAGCTATGGGTGTGGGGTCACTTATGACATCTTGCGTTCTCCCAATTCCATACAGTCAGTGATTGTGCAGAAGTGCCTTAAGGTACTTAAGTACTTGGTAACTTGTGCGCCAGGTCTACGATTCGCTTTACATACAAAGGTTAGGATAATCACCACCCACACGATTATCCTCCTACTTTAATAAGCACAGTAACAACCTACCAGGTAGGTATGTGCGTTTGGTGTGGTGCTGCTGTTGGTCCATGGACTTGGCCGTCTGAGCTTACCTAATCTATAAGCCCAAAGACACGGCCGAGTACTCGATCCCACTCCTCATCCCACCGCAAACTGCTCTCTTTTCTCGCCCCTTCACGCAGGACTCTCAGCTCGCTCTCGCCCGTCTCGCTAAAGAGCCGGCCGAGCGTCCGGGCAAGCTCTTCTGCTGTCTCGAACCCGCACCCGTTCACGCCCTCCTTGACCAGCTCTTCGAAACTCTCATACTTGGAGTATGCCGCGACCGGCAGCCCGGATCCAAACATGTCCACAACCTTCATAGGCAGATCGACGCCTGAGCTGGACATATGCAAACAAACGCCTAGGTCGGCGCAGCTCAGGAGCTTGGCGTAGTCTTCAATGCTCAACCACGCCGTCAAGATTCGGATGTTCGGGAGCCGGCCGGCCTTTTGCAACTCCTGGATCTTCTCCTGGTAGTAGGCCTTCTGCGGTCCGCGCCCCGTGATGATGGCCACGACGGGCAGGGCCGATGGCCGGGCCGCGTACATGACGAGGGCGTCTAGCAGTAGCGAAAAGTCCTCGTCAGGAGTCCAGGAGGTGCTGCTCACGATCAGTTTCATCTGGCCAGCCAGTATACTGTCCGCTAGGTCTTTGGTTTCAGCCAACTTTCGCAGGAACGATGCGCGCTCTTGAGACGACGTTAGAGGCTGGAAGATGGAGGCCGGGCGGTCATGTAGCGTGAAGATGGGGGTTTTGATGTCGTAGGGCGCTTCCTGCAACTGCTTCTTCATGGCATGGGTGACGGTAATGTTTGCCGTGGGAGCGGACTGGCCTAGAGCGCATTCATATGCTTTGGAGATGGCCACAAAGGGGTGGTCGCGACCTTTGGTGCCAGCCAGTATCGTCCAGCCATAGTTGTGCCAGTCTATCATGAGATGCGTGTTGCGTAAGACCGAGATGATCATGGAAACGACCAGAGTCGGGATCGATGGGGGGTTCTGTGTGACATGTCAACGGCGAGAAAAGTAAAGAAGGTGGCATACTAGATCTACCTGTACGAGAAGCCATCTTGTAGGCGGCGCCGTGTAAGCGAGGGCTCGAAACAGGGTCCCTACTTGCCACAGCACCTTCAGAGGCCCCCCTATGATGAATGGGATGCTTTTAGACTTGAGGACAGCTGGCGGAAGTGGCAGGGGGTGTATTTGGATACGAGGGCTGGCTAGAATATCGGGATGCGGCGGCGATTCTACAAGACAACTCAGCACCATATCAACTTTTGACTACCATGGAAGAAACCATACCGTGATATCCTATCAGATGCACAGTGGCTCCATGCCTCGCGATGCTGAGGGCATGATATTGCATGCGTGGGCTTCGGCCAATGTCACCAAGTACTAGGATTTGGACAGAGACCGATTCCTTGGAGGCCGGTGAATGCTTCACGTATCGCGAGGGCAACATCACAACAACCATAGCCAGGGCAGTCAAAAGCCCGACTATGGTCGTCCAAAGCACTATGGCAAGGTTACCCATTATTGGATCGCGGTTGGCCGTAGACACAGCCCGGTCACCTCTGGGTAGTAATCGATTCGAGGTCAGAGAACTGTTCCTCAGCAGTAGTATTGAACAGTCAGCCTACACCACATATGCCTGGCAAAGTGATAGTTAGCTTGCGACCAGGTAGCACAGCGAACTGTGAATATATGTTGCCAAGAACCGCTGCCGGCAGGGCCTGATGAGCCTGGCTTGGCGGAGATAGAGGTAAAGGTGTTTAGATGGATGGACGGCGCAAGCGAGACATATCCCCGTATAGGAGGAAGAGAATGAGCGACTCAGGAATTGTGAAGGAACCTGACTGGACGCATGAGCGGGGCGGCTATCGAGGTCGAGCCCGAGGCCAGCTTCGAAGCGCAATCGAAGGAGGTGAGTGAAGATGACAGATCGAAAAGTGAGGCCGTTGCTTGTTACTGTACTGGAGGTGTCAGCACCGTGGAAGTGTGAGGTTCGGGACCTGCAGCAGCGTCAGAGCTAGAAAATGAGCAGCAGGGCAGGTCGATTTTAGCATCAGGAGTGAACCAATGGCGCAACGGCAAACGCTATAGCGCATATTGCATATCACCGGCCAAGGCCCAAGGCAGGTCGGTTCGTTGTAACTTGTAAGTCACGCAGTGCTCCGCAGGCAGGGGTGTAACGGGCAAGCGGGGGCGCATGGGCTGCCGTCGGGGTTGCTTGGAGTGTCTGGAATGACATCCAGTGGGTGTGCAGGCGTGGAGACCCTACAAGCGCCGCTCGCCGCCCGCAGCTGCAGTGTGCAGGGGCCTCAGAACAGTAATGGCGGGTCTCAATCGACTTTGGACGCGACCGGAAAGAGAACCACCGCCGCCACGCACCCGAGATAAGGGAACGCCTGCCGTACAGTACCACAGCTCTGTCTTCTCCAGCTCCTCCTCCCCCAAGCGAGACCTTCATAGCGAGAGACAATCCGCATTCAGAAACGACCACAGATCGATCGTCGGCGCCCTCCTCTATTCTTCTTCTTCTCCCGCCCGTCTCTTTCCCTCCTCCTCATCCCGTATTGTCGTTCGGTCTGGTCTGGTCTCGTCTCGTCTGGTCTTGTCTACCTAGAGTCTCTTATCTCTTTGGGGGCCTTGCTTGTTCTATTGTTGCGTACCTTACCATTGATAACCTGCAAGCCACCCCCTTTGGATTGCTGCTTGGCTACGCTGTCCGACTCTTTTTCATCTTTATCTCTTGTCCAAGGCACTAAGTACATAGCAATTACTAAACGAAATACACGCCTTGTCGCGCCTGTACGCATCCGAACTTATTCGAACCGACTGGCTACCATTCGATGCGCAATTGACCAGCTGTCCTGCACAGGTCCGAACTGGCATCCGTACGCACTAGGGATTGGAGCCTACGAACAAGACAAAGAGAAGCCTCCGAACAGCCAGGTCAGGCGCAACCGTTACAGGAGAATTAGGCACGATATCAGGAACCACGAACCGAAACCGACAATGGCTTCAGCCTATGCGCTGCCGCAGCCTCCCCTCCCACACAACCATAGCCATCACGGCTCCCACGATCATTCCCACGCTCACTCTCACTCCCATTCGCATTCGCCTCCTTCCTTTGGCCACTCGAGGGCCCCTCGTTCGAGCCTGTCGAACACCTCTGCCATGCGCAGCTACAACCAAAGCCAGAGCCAACCGCAAGCCCACGATCACGATCACGATCACGATCATGATCACGACCACTACCACCATTCCGATCATGACTCGCACTCAATTGCTCAACAAAATCTCTCCCAGTACCGAGCAAACAGCTTGGTGCCATTGCAGAAACGAGATAACCGCCAATCGCCCCTAAGGAAGAACACACATGATTCCCCCTTGACCGAGGGTAAGGTCATCGGCCTTACCCCCGATTACGCGGCGAAACACACTCATGCGCAGCATCATGGGCACGATCACCATGACCACCATGAACACCACGATCACCACGATCACGATCACCACGATCACGATCATGACCACCACCACGACCACAGCCACGGCCACGGCCACGTTCACAGCCATGCCCACGGTGCTAGTTACTCCAAGTTCACGGCATTGCTGCTTCCCTACACGTCCAAGTGGCCCTTAATCCACGCCATCATGACAGAGAAGGACTCTCGTCGCATCTTTTATTTTATGGGGTAAGTTATCGGCACGTTCCATGGTTCCGGGTGGTTTGCTGACAATATTGGGCTGTAGTGTGAACTTCACTTTCATGGGAATACAAGCGGTGTACGGGTATTTGACCGACTCTCTGGGTCTATTGAGTGACAGTATCCACATGTTCTTTGATTGTGTAGCTCTGGCGGTGGGGTTGTTCGCCTCGGTCATGAGCAAGTGGCCCCCAAGCGAGCAGTTCCCCTATGGCTTTGGCAAGATCGAGACGTTGAGTGGATTTGCCAACGGCGTGTTCTTAGTGTAAGCTGGACCCCTTTCCTTTCCCCTTGCCCAAACAGCAGCTGATGTTTTGGACAGACTCATCAGCTTGGAGATCATGTTTGAAGGCTTCGAGAGACTGCTCGAGGGGCGCGAGACGAAGCGGCTATCGGAGTTATTCGTTGTCAGCACATTGGGGTTGGTAGTGAACTTGCTTGGGATCTTCGCCTTTGGCTCTCACGGTCATCATGGTCATGACCACGGCCACGGTCACTCGCATGGTCACTCACATGGACATGACCATCATCACCATGGCCACGCCCACGCGCACTCTCATGACAACGAGAATATGCATGGGATCTATTTGCACATTCTGGCAGACACGCTGGGCAGCGCTTCGGTGATCCTTTCGACGATACTGACGTACCTGCTGCCCTGGTCGGGCTGGGACCCCTTGGCTTCCTTCCTGATTGCCTACCTGATCTTGATCACGGCGATTCCTCTGGTCAAATCGTCGGCGCAACGGCTCCTTTTAACAATTCCGGCAAACACGGAATACAATCTGCGCAATGTGTTATCGGATATCACAAACCAGCGCGGCGTGGCTTCGTACTCGGTGCCCAAATTTTGGGTCGACGACCGGGCAGGCGGTGACTCGGGTGGTAAGCTTCTGGGCGTGATACACGTGGCCGCGATGCGTGGGACGGATATGGAAGAAGTTCGCGACAGAGTGAAGAATTATCTTGTCTCGCACGGGATGGAGCTGACGATTCAGATGGAGCGTGAGGGCGACGCAACCTGCTGGTGTGGGATGGGACGTGCCAACCCTCTGTCGCCCAAGACTCCCGGCTCGTACTAGCAGCATCCTGCATGACGGAAGGCAGGTGATTGTGTGAAAGACAAGATAGTCGTGCTGCGAGGAGCGTACATACTTAAACGTTTGTCGAGAAGCAGCAGCAGCACATACACCGGTTGATAGACCTGCAAGGCGAGAGAGGGAGCAAGAGAGAAAGAGAGGGAGAGAGACAGAGAGAGACAGGGAGAGAGAGAGAGAGAGAGAGAGAGGAGACGTGGAGATGATACCCAAAAGTCCTGAAATCCGGCTTGTCTTCCCTTCTTGTATATAGTTGTCGCATAGAACAGACAAAGAATTGATGGCTTTTCTGGGCCCCAGCTCGGATCTTCCCTTCGGTGGTGTTGAAGAGGTTGTCGGTAACTGGCAACACGGACCGCCGAGAGGACGGAGGCTAAAGGTACATAGCGAGTCAGGGGCCCCGGATTCTGGGTTCCCCGTACGACCAAAAGATCCCGAAGGCCTGACGTCGCCATTGGACCGAGTTGGCCGAGGCCAGCTTGGAGCAGGGGTGGCCCTAGGTTAGTAGGTACATGCACACACGCACTGGCTGCAGGCTGCAGCATGCCATCATCACCATCACCACAGCGCTGGGAAAAGCACTCGTGCACCTTGATGCAGAGAGGAATTGACTGAGGGCTCGGCTGAACGGGCACGTATCTAGTGAAGTTCGATGCTAGGGGTTATCAGTCGCTGTAGGGAATCGATAGTGCTGTCTGTCAGGGCCTGTGGGCACTAGCTACCCCTCGCCGCGCCTAGCGCCTCTGTCCATGGGGACTCATCAGGGAGTTGCCGAGGCTCTGAAGCCCGCTGCGGTCCACCGCTCCGTCCAGAGCGAGCGACTCAATCCCCGACCGAGCACTTTCACAAGCCGCAAGGCCGCTCGCGCAGATCCAACCAACACATGCGCCGACTTTATTACACACCACCCTCCTATTCTTATTCAACCTTTTCCACCGGACATCCGCCTGCTGAAGAAAACGCATATAGAACATCTGGCTAGCACCATCATCTGACTATTCGATATAGACGGCCTAGACAACGGTCAGCGCAAATAGCAGGACTGAAGTGTAGCATTGGGTTTCGTGGCCATCGGGACGTCCTCGTCGAACCAGCGGCCGCCCGCTCTCCTGCCTTTGGGGAACTCTTGCCCGCCTCACCCAGCCATCACGAATAGCCCAACGCTTAAGCCGAAGCTTCAAAGTCGACCCTTCGAACTACTACCCCAACGAGGGAGACAAGAGGCACGTCCCTCACCCACACCGCCGCCGCCGCCGCCGCCGGCACGATGTCCTCGTCCCCCGATGGCGTGAACCAAAAACTCCAGTCGAAAGTACCGCAAAAGGTCGCCGAGCACCTGCCGCACATTCCCGAAAACCGAAAGGAGCTGAAGGCGGAGATCGAGAAAGAGGCCACGAAAGCAGCGGGCAGCTTCGGATCGCAGCTCCGGTCGTTCGCGGCCGGCGGGTTCGGAGGCGTGTGTGCCGTGGTCGTCGGCCACCCGTTCGACCTCGTCAAGGTCCGCCTGCAGACCGCCGACCGCGGCGTCTACTCGAGCGCCATCGATGTGGTGAAGAAGAGCGTGGCCCGCGACGGCCTGCGCCGGGGGCTGTACGCGGGGGTGAGTGCGCCGCTGGTGGGCGTCACGCCGATGTGTAGGTTTCTTCTTCCTCTTCCTCCTGCTCCTCATGCGCCCGACCCCATCCCAGCCTCGCCCCCGTGCCAGAGACCGCGGCTGACGGTCGCACGTACGTAACCAGTCGCCGTGTCCTTCTGGGGCTACGACCTGGGCAAGCAGATCGTGACGTCGTTCTCGCCGCCCGCGCCCGGCGGCGGCCTCAGCATCGGCCAGGTCAGCACGGCGGGCTTCTTCAGCGCGGTGCCGATGACGGCGATCACGGCGCCCTTCGAGCGCGTCAAGGTGATCCTGCAGACGCAGTCGCAGCGCCTGCAGCCGGGCCAGGCGCCCAAGTACGCCGGCGGCCTGGACGTGGTGCGCCAGCTGTACGCCGAGGGCGGCCTGCGCTCGGTGTTCCGCGGGTCGGCGGCGACGCTCGCCCGCGACGGCCCCGGCTCCGCCGCCTACTTCGCCACCTACGAGTACATCAAGCGGCGGCTGACGCCGCGCGACCCGGTCACCGGCCGGCCGCAGGGGGAGATGTCCCTCACCGCCATCACCTGCGCCGGCGGCGCCGCCGGCGTCGCCATGTGGATCCCCGTCTTCCCCGTCGACACCGTCAAGTCGCGCCTGCAGACGGCCGAGGGCCCCGTCACCCTCGGCGGCGTGGTGCGCGGGCTCTACGCCCAGGGCGGCGTCAAGGCCTTCTTCCCCGGCTTCGGGCCCGCGCTCGCCCGGGCGGTCCCCGCGAACGCTGCTACCTTCTTGGGCGTGGAGTTGGCGCACCAGGCGCTGAGGAAGACGTTTGGTTGAGGCGGGCCGGCGATGGGGACTGCGACGAGCGTAGTACGCCCGCGAAGAGAGAGCGGGGACGGGAGGGACACCGAGGAAGAAAAAAGAGGGGGGAAGAAGGATAGGAGAGAGAGAGAGAGAGAGGAAAAGAGGGAGAGAGCGAATCCAGCGCCAGAATCCGCTACCTGAGTAGACGATCTCTGGGGTCGTCAGGAGCCGAACGCGTTGTCTGCCATATTCGCCATACCTACTTACCTACCGAGCCTACACATAGACCGCGGAAGAGGATGTTGTTGTTGTTGTTGTACCTTATCCGAGTTCTCACGAGCGGGTGGACTGGGCTGTGTTTTCCTGGGCTTCGTATAGGAGGAGTTTAGATCTGCTGCGCGAAAAGACAAGTTACTACACACAACAATGTACCCTACAGGGTACCTACCTACCTACCTATACACTGCCCCCACTGCGTCGAGACGCGAACCCTTATATGCCTTAGGGATAGTATAGGTATTGTATGACCATCCCCGCATTCTTCCGTGTAGACAGAGAGAGTCCTTCGGGCCCGAGAACCGCTCGTGCGGCGTCAAGGCCATGGCATGCATGCATGCATTAGGTACATAACACCTTAGGTACCTAGGTAGGTACGAAGGCAAGTTCCCGTGTGCGAAAACGGGCCGAGATGACGGTGCAGGAACACAGGACGACGGGAACATATAGGGTAAGTAGTTGGAGACACGTGCTCTTCTTACTGGGCGGCCACCGAATGATTATCAGAAGTAGGTAAGCTAGATCTGCCTCCCAAATGAATGGATGCTATGCTATGCAAGGTCCCCAGATGTAACTATACAAACCCAGGTATGTGCGTTCCGGGCCGCCGATATTGCTTATTGCTCCCCCCATCCGGCTCACAGGACCTGTTTCTTTGTGCTCCAGAGCGCCGCGCAATTTCAGGTTCCGTACGTACGTACTTATGGAAGCCCGAGTCCCCGCATCGATGCCTTCACTTGGGATACCACGGACCACGGAGTAATGCTATGAGATGAGTGGCTTCCCATCACGAAGAGCGGAATTCTACGACTTGAAGAGACGCGTACGAAGGAGAATTCACCGCTCATTCACCGTCCATCGTCGTTTCGTCGCGCTGAAATCGCGTAACCGTTCCGCTTCCCCGGGGGGTATGGGAGCACCCCACAGCCCACCATTTCCAGTTCCGGCCCACAGATGAGGAACACTACCTTCATCGAAACCGTCATGTTCTTCTTCATGAATTGCTGTTCCGGAGGTTGGCTCTTGGTGGTTGCTATTGAGAAGTGGTATCGGCTCGGGCGCGGCGTCGGTCTTTTTGTCGTCTGTATGTGTACGTGTTTCTGCCTGTTCCTGCTTTGGCTTCGCTTCCTTCTCGTGGCTAAAGTCCAGCATGGGGAGATCAGGCTCCTCCTCAAGCACTTCTGGTTCTTGTTTCGGTGTCCACAGCCCCCAAGAGCCGGAGCGACTTGGGCGCGTTGACGAGAAGTTAGAAGCGCCACTGCCAACCGTGATACCCCCTGCGTTTGTGTTGCTGTTGTTGCTGTTGTTGTTGTTGTTGTTGTTATTGAAAGGCGAAGGTCGGATGACTAATGAAGGTCCGCCAGATGCTCTCCTCATCGAGCCGAGCGATGCGTTCGCCGAGTTGCTGCGGCTGTTCGCTGACGATCCGCCATACCCTGCGCCGAAGTTGATCTCCTTGAGTGCGGACGAGTACCCGGTATTGTTATTGAAGCGGCCCCGCGGGGAGGGGCCTGCGATAGACGAAGACCGACTTACCGAGGGCGGCGTCCTCATGGTGTGGAGATGATCGGTAGTAGCAAACTGTTTGAGCTCATACATCTCCGGCATGGTGGTCTTGGGTTTGGGGAGGGCCTCATCCAGGGACGAGACACCCTTCTTATTGCCCAGATCGTTGTCGACGTTGTCGAACGCCGGTCGTCGCTTGGCCATGGTGATAGAGGACATAGCCACGTCGGCAAGTACAGGCTGTTGCGTAATAGCGCCTATGAGCGCATTGCAACCAGCGCCGTGCGACACCAGGACGACGATATCATCCACCTCGTAATCATCTTCGGCATCCCCTCCCGCGTGGTCGCTGCCTTCACCCTGCCGCTTAGTTCCATTAAGGGCTTTGTCGGCCTCAGGCTTTGCTGCTGTTTTGGTCACCATCTCACCCGGGTTGTCCGCCGTGGCGTACCACTCCACCATGCGTCTCAGGCCGCGTCTGAACCTTTGATGCATACCCGCCCACTCTTCTGGAAGCACTCCGCCATTGCCCCAAGCGATATCGTCGCGCATCGAGTCCCACTGGTAGTCTATGCCCACACAGGCATCTCGAGCATGGGCAACGTAGCCTCGGGGTATCGGATCAGAGGGGGAGAGTGCGTAGGAGGGGATTGGGGCCACGTAGCCCCGGTTCGCTGACGCATCAACAGAAGCGCTGCGAGTCCTTGTGTGACGTGTGTCGCCATTCGGCTTCTCTTCCATATTCAATGTCTCCAGCTTATCGGGGACCACAGTATCTGGCGTCATGGAAGATATTAAAGGGCTACCTCTCACAGGCGAAGCACTCCATAGCTGCGATGAAGTGCTAGGGGCAGCAGGTCGGGTATGGAAGTGGGGGTATTCGTTGTAGTTTTCACGGCGCAACAGCTCAGCTTTGGCCGTGGCCAGCATCAAGCCCGACTTGGGCGGCGGTGTGATGTGGTCGAAGTATTCTGGAGAGAGCCATTCTCCTAGGAACGGGTCGAGGCGAAGTATCACCGAATCGATCGCTGGACTCGAGCCGGACGAGTCGTTAATGGAGATGGCTGAACCGGAGCTAGTGGGTCGTGATGGCCCTGGAACCGGGCTTGCGAAGGGAGAGGTCTGAGGGCTTCGCCATGAAAAGCCATCGAAGGGGGATGCGGGAGAAGGGTTCGTAGCGATACCGGCACTTATAGCGATCGAAGTCTGAATGCAGCGAAGAAAGGGAGAACTGTGCAGGACTACGCGGAAACGGCGCTTCTTTCTTGGGGGCGGAGGAGCAGACTCGGAATCGTCATTCGCGGTGGCGTTGGCAGCAACAGAGGCAGATGCTGCAGCTGCTTCGTCTTCGGCCTCGCTCTCTTGTACAAGCTGGGCGATGCGGGCGCCCACGATCTTGGACTGTAACCATCCGCCGTAGGTTAAGGGAGGATCATATGGAGTTGGTGAAGAGAGGTGCCATTGTTTGTCGGCAGCATCGAGACGCTTTCCATGCCTGGTGCCCGGAAAAGAAAAACAGTCAGCAGCTACTCAGCTTCTTGGGGCAATCCGAGGACTACACGAGATCAGAAGTATTCGAGGGACTCACCTAACTACAAAAATATAGGCTGGAGGGCGCCCCATGACTTGGACCGGTGCCCCTCTTGCAGACCTGTATGCTTCTTGGAGGGACTAACGTAGAGTAGGAACTGCGGCGTCAAGTGGGCGATGTCTCCAGCTTAGCAGCTTGGAGTTGGCGGGGAGGTTGATTGCGCCGAGGTTGGCCAGCACTGGACTCCGGTGTTGATATGTCCGGATGGACGTCAAATAGCTCGGGCCTATTGAAAATTCCGCAGTCCGCGGCGTTCGGGACTTCAGGTGCAAGGGACTCGAGGAATGCGTAAGAGGGTATCACGGATTCCGTTCTACTAAAGTCTCTCGTTCTCTGACCTCTCGTCGTGGAGGTGGAGGTATACGGTAGGTAAGGGGTCGGTCGGACAAAAGACCGGAGGATGGCAGATATATTCTCCAACTTTGGAGGGCGGGCGATGATGTGAAAGGGTTGCAGTGCATGTGGTGGTGAATATGGTTGACCGTGGACGATGATTCGCGCGCAGCTGGACTGCAGGGGATCGTGACCAGGGATATGCTTCCTTAAGGTAGCGGGCCGGCGAGACCAGTCTGGGTGGTCGGTATGTTGGCGAAAACCTTCACAATTGTCCGAAGTCTCACAGTCAGCCTCCTCCTTCAGAGGTCACAAGAAATCGAAGACCGCAGCAAAGGCAAATAGAGCATGAAATGCCTGAACTAAGTACCTATGCTTCCTTCTCTCCCCTTCCAGCGTTTCGGACAAGATCAAAGTCGGCAGAGGTTCATTGTAATGGAAGAGCGACTCAAAGTTACCACCATCGACCGCAACCTAGGGTCCTCGTAGTGTGGGGCCGCATCCCAGTCGCACCCAGCAAGCCCAGTAACCAGGTACCTTTGTACCCATCAGGCCAAATTTCAGTGGAGTCGTGCCGCTAACCTTGGAAGGTCCTGGCCGCTGAACCCCTGACCTCAGACTGACAAATGCATGCGACCGACTGCCCTGCATTATGTAAGCTTCAACACTGCGACGGGGAACGCGGCCAGCATTGGCGACGATCTGCTTACGAATACTGCTGTTGCCGTCGTGTTCTCAGACGACAGCGACACCCGAACGACGCCCTGGACGCCTTGATGGGCGCGAAGGCACCATCATCATCACTTCCATCATGAAGCTCTCGAATATACTGCAGCTCCCCGTGCTGTTGGCATCACTCCTTTTGGAGCCCGTCCAGCATGTCGCCGCTGAACACACCAGCAATTGGGCTGTCCTGGTCGGCACCTCGCGCTTCTGGTTCAACTACCGCCATCTCTCCAATGTCCTCTCCATGTACCGAACCGTAAAGCGACTAGGCATCCCCGATTCTCAAATCATCCTCATGCTTCCCGACGACATGGCCTGCAACCCGCGCAATGCCTTCCCTGGCACCGTCTACAGCAACTCCGACCGCGCAGTCGACCTGTACGGCGACAACATCGAAGTCGATTATCGGGGGTACGAGGTAACGGTCGAGAACTTTATCCGCCTCCTGACCGACCGCGTCGGCGACGAGATGCCCCGGAGCAAGCGGCTACTTACCGACGACCGGAGTAATATCTTTGTATACATGACCGGCCACGGCGGGAACGAGTTTTTGAAGTTTCAAGATGCCGAGGAGATTGGGGCTTTTGATCTGGCTGATGCCTTTGAGCAAATGTGGGAGAAGCAAAGGTACTTCTATCCATCCATATCCTGATGCGTTGGCTTGTGGTATGGGAGAACACGCAAGCTGACCTGTGGGGGCGAAACATTCAGATATCACGAGATTCTCTTCATGATCGACACCTGCCAAGCGAACACCATGTACAGCAAGATGTACTCGCCCAACATCATTGCCACCGGTTCTTCCGAGATCGACCAGTCGTCGTACTCCCATCACGCCGACAACGACGTCGGAGTGGCGGTTATTGACCGGTACACCTATTACACCTTGGAATTCCTGGAGAACGAAGTCCGGGACCTGAACAGCAAGAAGACGGTTGGAGACCTGTTCGACAGTTTTTCATTTGATAAGATCCATTCGGACGCCGGTGTACGGTACGATTTGTTCCGGGGCGGCGCCGAGGCCGCCCGCAGTCGGCTCTTGACCGATTTCCTGGGCAATGTGCAGAATGTCGAAGTGGATATGGCCAGCAACAATACCGTAGATGAGGAGATGCTCGCACTCAGTCGCACCATTGCGCAGCTGAGGCAACTTGCAGACGAGGAGGAGGCGGCAGCGGCCAATGCTAGCAGCACTGAAGGCAAACCAGCTTCAGGCGACTTCCACTCTGGCAAGAGGATACAGACGGCGAAACAGCTGACAAACGAGAACTGGTGGGCCAAGAAGCTGGTAGGGGCTACTGCACTGGCAGGCTGTACGGCCCTCTGGGGGCTTGGGTCATACTTGGAATCTGCAAAGAAATAATCAGTATTCTTGATGGCGATGGCGGTCTGGATGGGAATGCCTGGACCTGTTGATCATCTCGGCTCAATGCTCCCGTGTTTACTATATTATATGTGCTGCCGTCTCGAGGCCGTATAGTGGGCTCTCCTTGCCTCAAGAAGGAGGACATCGCAAGCTAATGCGATCCTTGGGCGTTGTTGTCTGGTATGATAGCGTTGCTCATGATGAACAAACTGGGGAATACAAATTTGCTTACTAGATATCCAAGTAACATTGTTATTGCTGCATGTATCTGGTTGTCAAGGTGAAGATGGAGGCGGAACCAGATAGATTGTAGGTGGCGGTGAAAGTGAGGCTAAAATGCTGCAGTGCAGTGCAGGTGTGGTCAAGTACGCTGTAAATTTCCTACCCAGAAGGGCCCACGGGACACTTACTCGAACCATTCACGACAAACTCATCCCACTTACACCTACACCCAGGTTATTCTCATCCTCATGATTTCTGAATAGAAAGCGACGGTCTAATTACTAGGACCTTTTCAGCCTCGATGATCCTCCTCCCATGATTTTAACTCCCTTCCTAGCCCTCGCCGTCGCCGCCGCTCGGGTCAGAGGCGTTGCCGCAACAAGCCCTTCCATCATGAACGGACGCGACCTACAAGACCACATCAGTCCACAACCGATCTGAGTCCTGCTAAGAACTGCTTAACGGCCTCTTTCCTGGCTGATATAACCCAATATATACGCCGCTGATATATGAAAAGATTCTGCTTGTCGGGGCGTCGAGATGTCATCCGAAGACTACCGCAAGGTCTTCCCTCTGGAGTCATTCGCTCTCGAGTACTTTCCGCGCACCACCCACAACCTCGCATGGTCTCCCGACGCCGAGCTTGCTATCGCTTGTGATGATTGCGTCTACATCTTCCTTCCCGTCTTCTCGGCGCATCCTCATGTGCGCGCTGCCAAGGCCCGCTACTCCCACCAGTTCAACGACGCGGCACTTCAGTTCCCCGTTGCGCCCATTAAACCCACCAATATCAATCGCCACTTGTTCGACAATGTCAATCAGGAGTTTCCCATGTTTGAATTCTACGCTGGCGGGGGTTCGGGGCCGGTCACCAGCCAAGGTAGCTCCATCAACCATGCAGTTGCCATCGAGTGGTCTCCGAACGGCTTGGGTCGTATGAACCGCTCCGTTCTGGCTGTCTTGACCGGCGCCGGAATCCTCACCATCAACTGCGAGGGGGGTCCTAACCAATTGGCTGGTCTGAAGGTTGCTGGTCGAAGTGCGAGAAACCTGCAGCCATGGATGGCGGCCTGGTGTGTAGGCGGCGGCTTTCTCATCCCCGCCGCTGCCGGCCAGGACACACCCCCTAGTCCAGAATACATCACCTCCTTCTCCTGGGCGAGGGATACCGACGCAAAAGTCGCTTTGCTGGCCTACGTCAACGACGAGAGTGAGATTGTCATTGTTTCGGTCCGGGTTAAACATGAGCCATCCACGGAACCCGGAAATCCTGGCCACTGGATTGTCCAAGAAGTCGCCCGCTTCGGTGCGCGAGGACCACATCCTCCCCTTCATGTAAGCGCATTTTCCGCCTTGTACAACCTCATTCTTTAAGGCTCATGCTCGACTATAGCCCACCGACCCGGATTGCACGCCTCATGGCTCGTCCTTCTCCCTTAGCTGGGGCCCATGGCTGAGCAAAGCTGGTGGCAAGACCTGTATGATCTCGTACATCACCAAGGGCTACGTTGGCTTCCGGCAGATCACTCTCGAACTGCCCGTAAAGCCGTTGCAGACACCCAATGTTCGGGTTGCAGCTACCGATGCAAGTGGCGTCTGCCTCTACCTTGGACCCGACGCCTTTGTCGTATGGGAAGATATGGTACGTGATGCTCTGTAAACCACTGACCATAACTAACACGATTCCAGATATGGGATACTGGGAACTCCAAAGTCTGTCGTGGCATCATTGCAACGCCATCTAAGGCGCAGGCGTTCCAATTGCCATTCGACGCCGTCTCCGGCCTGGGAGAGCACAGCACGTATGAGTGCAACAGCACTTTCCCCTCGGAGGAAGACTCTACGCAGGGTCAAAACCCAATCACAGGTGAATAACAACGAACTCCGATGTTATTGCACATTCGGGCTGACCAGTTCAGGGCTTATCATTCATCCACCTTCGCCTGCCCATATGACCCCGACTCCACTGTACACGCTGGCAAGACTTTCAGCTACCCATGAGAATGATGGCTGGCACCAGACGAATCTGCCACTCACAACAGACCTTGGCGAAGAAAATACCACTGCAATCCCGCGATGGGCCACAGAAATCAGACAGTCCATCGAACATGAACTTCCTCGTCTGCTCGCCTACCAACAAGACGTATTCGGTGAGAACAAGATTTTTGGAGAGGACGACGATGATGAAGATGGTGGCGACGATGAGGAAGAGTATGAGGAAAGCGAGATGGGGGACTATTACGAGGAAGACGATAAGGTCAACTTCCTCGGGGTCAGAGGACTGGACACTGCAGATCAGGTTCACGTGAACAGGTACCGTATCTGGGCCATGGCGGTTAGCCCAGGCGGAGGCACAGGTGCGGTCTTCGTCACGCAGCACGGCACCATCCGACCAGATCGCGATGGATACGGGGGCCTGCGGTGTCGTTTGCTCTTCGGCAAGTTCCCCACTGCCGTCCGCCACGATGACGACGGGGCCGGGGCCGGGGCCGGGTCCGGAACCTACGTCAAGAAGCTCAGCACAGAGGCCAAGATGTGGGAATGGATCTACGGCGACGGGCCCCCGGTGCCGGGTATCAGTGCTCCTACTGCAGACCAAGACGATGGACGCACGTCGTTGAGGGACCGATTTGGAAATATCAGCCAGAACCAGCTTTGCTCCTTTTGCGGCCAACCGTTTAGGCTCGAAGGCAACTCGGCTCGTTGCGAACATGGGCATTCTTTCGGTGAGTTAACCACACCTGATGAACCCCATTCAAAATCTTGATCTAACGGAGACATGACAGATCGATGTGCGACAACCGGGGTACCTATCTTGTCGCCCGGCATCTCCAATGCTTGTGGTGTATGCGGGAGCAAGTGTCTCAAACAGGGAGAGATCATCAAGTTGGCTCCCGAGCTTGAGAGTCTCATTAAGGATGAGATGTCAACTGAGCTGTGTGGTGGCTGCGGTGGCAAGCTTCTCAACTGATAGAGATCTGGAGCATTGATTGCCTGTATAGACTGGCATTCATCGGTGCACCTTCTGTAGGATAAGTAAACCCGAAGGCGAGTCATCAACTCGCGATGAACTGGTTTCATGTCAATCTGGGCGGCAAATCAGCCACGCATCCATGGCCACGCATCGCATCACATCACATCACATGGTGCCGTGACAAAGGGATATCGAGCTAAGCACACAATAGAAAGGACAAACAAAGGCATCCCAAGGATAGCCTGTTTCTTTTACATTTCCGGCGCCCCTAAATTCCGCTCCTTTGTTTCCAGCTGATCCTCATTGTAGTTTCGAGTCACATTGTGACCACGCACACCTCGAACAATCCAAATGGCGAAAAGACAACGAGATTTCCACCCGCCAGGTCAGACTTGGTGCCCTCGCCGACCACCCACGTAGTCGCAAATGAGCACTACATAATCTCCGTCACAGGTGTTCTGGCTGACGACAAGGACTCGAACCAGCCTCCGAAGGCACCAGATACCATGGCACCTTTTATTCTGACAAGACCACTACGGGTGGTCCTACTCACACTACTGACCACCATCGCCACGCAATCCTTCCACATCCGCGACGAAGCCGGCGTCCACGTCCCCCACATCCTCGACCACCACGGGATCCCCGCGATCGTAGGCGACGCATCACCCGCCGCCGCCACCACCACCATCTCCCCGCTCGAGCCGCCGGAGGCCAGCCTAGCGCGCCGCCTCGACCTCCCCGGCGGCCTCGACCTGGACGGCGTCGCCGACGACGTGTACGGCAAGGTGTCCTCGAAGGTGGACGGGGCGGTCGACGACGCGAAGCAGGGCCTCACGGCGGCGGTGGACCAGGCGGAGAAGGGCGTGGCCGGCGCGGTGGCCGCCGCGAAAGACGCCCTCGACGACGCCGTCGCCGCCGCCCAGAAGCTCCTCCAGGACATCGAGGCCAAGGTCCGCGACCTCTACGAGCAGGTCAAGGCCCAGGTCGCCGCGCTCGAGAAGGCGCTCGCCGACGCCATCCGCAGGTGGGTCTGGGAGCACCTCGGCAAGCCCCTGCTCACGCTCGCCGTCGTCCTGCTGAGCCCGGTGCTGGTCTTGGCCCTCTGGTGGCTGGCGCACCTGCTCGCCAAGCCGTTCGCCCGCCGCCAGCCCAGGACCGGCAGTAATTTCGAGATGCAGAACTACGGGCAACAACAGGGCGCAGGTCCGCCGGCGGAGGGAGACGCCGGCGGCGGGGGGAGGAGGTTCGCCCGCGGGGTCGTGCGCAGCTGGGAGAATTACGGCCAGGGCCTCGTCTGCCTCGCGTGCCCCCCCTACGCGAGCTACGTGCTCTGGCGCGAGAAGCGCCGCGTCCGCAAGGAGCTCGGTAAGCTGCGCCGCGATATCGATGAGCTCTGGCGCCGGCGCAACGACCAGTGGCATGAGGTGCGGGGCGCGCCGCCGAAGCTGTGAGGTGGTGGATGGGGGTGCGTTGGTGGTGGTGTAGAAAAGGAGTTGGCTGTATTGATGCATAGACCTTAGTTACTCTTTTGCGTAACTAAAGTACCTAGTCGGACTTGAAAACCTCCTGAATTCTTAGTTATGTCCACACCCCTTCGTGGGTATTACCTAGATACCTCTAACCGTACCTTAACCATGTACATCTCGTACCCGCACTACCTAATCATCTCCCTCCTCCTCCTCCCCATGCCCCGTCGCTGCCGTCCCCATCCCATCCCATCCATCCCACCCCATCAGCGATTACAAGCCGGGAAGCGCGCGTCCGCGTAGCCCCGGGAGGGGCCGTACCTGCGGGCGTACTGCTCGTCCTCCCAGGCCTGGGGGTCCAGCCCGGCGTACCAGCCCTCCTCGACGGCGTCCGGCAGCGTGATGAGCACGAGGTAGACGAGGGCCGGCAGCAGCGGCAGCACCACCGCCGCCACCAGCGTCCACCGCACCGCGGCGCCGCCGCGCCCGCGCCAGAACCGCCGCAGCGCCGCGCGCACCCGCTGCCCCGCGTGCTGCAGCTCGATCTCCAGCGTCCCGGCCCGCCGCAGCTTGGGCAGCTCGCTGATGGACACGCGCCGCGGCTTGCGTCGTGGTGGTGGTGGTGGTGGTGCGGGGGAGTGGGAGCGAGAGTGAGAGTGAGAGAGTTTGTGATGGTGGTGGTGTTGGTCGTCGCCGTCGTCTTTGGCCACGGGATGCTTCCGGCTGCTGAGGTGCTTCAGGCCGAGGTGTTTCATGCTGAGGTGCTTCATGCTGAGGTGCTTCATTTTCACGGTGGTTGCGTGACGGGGTGCCGCGCAATGGGCTAGGGGATATTCAAAGTGTTCGACGAGGTGGTGAGGGCGGACTTGGAGCGACGTCCCTGACGTGGCGGCGGGAGACGTCCAAGTCTTCGACGAGATAAATGGCTGTGTGACGGATGCGAGTGTGAGTGCTCGGGAAACATCTTCTTTCCATGGATGAGGGCGAGACGTGGTTTTTATCAAATCCAGACTGGGTAACGGAGATAGGTGACTCTGGGTTGGCCGCCACAAGGAAGGCTTCAGCTAGGTTCAACTGAACCAGTTGGTAAACTGCCTTTTGGGCGGTAGGCAACGCTTGGGTTAACGGAGATACATAACGGGACATAGCTATCTTGAGGCTCTACAAGTGAAGGGAGATAGGTAAACCTGGGTTAAACGCTATACGGGTCCGTGGAGTGGCTGAATTGGGTTGCGGACAAGTTTTGAAGCTTCGCGCGTGGAAGACTGCGGCTTCACGCAGAGAAGGTTTTCTTCATTCTATTATAATTATTGATCCGCTAATGAACGTTTTCGAAGACTCGGGGAAACCCATCACGAAGCTCTCCGTCTTGCCTTGAAAATTCGCACCAAATCATCATGTATTGATGGTGTGGTCTCGCTGATATGACTTTGGGCACACATCATTACATGCTTTCCCAAACCAATAACTCCAACACCAGACGTGAACAGCAAAAACCTTGACCGTGAATGTACGGTGGATGACGCCGAACTCCAGACATTCCCAGTAATCCAAGCCTCGCCCTTCAAACAAGTCCATTAACTCCCCATCCACCTCCCCCCATCCATCCCCAGCATCCTAGCCGTAGAGAGTATCGGCATCACTAAGCCCCTCCTCCCCCTCCTGCCCCCCGTCCCCACCCTCCGAAACGAGGGTCAGGGCATCGTCATCGTAGAAATCGGCCCGGGTAAGATTGAGGGTGCCGTAGCCGTAGCCCCGGAAGCCGTAGCGGTAGCCGGTGCGCGCGCCGGCCTCGAGCTCGGGCGCCCAGTAGGCGTTCTCCAGCTCGGCCGCCACCTGGCGCCGCATGCCCGTGACCACGATGGACAGGCACACCGCCGCCATCAGCCCCACGAACAGGAACAGCAGCGCCAGCAACACCACCGGCGCCCCGTCCCCCGCCTCCGCCGCCTCCTCGTTCGCGTGGTACTGGTGGTGGTGGTCGTCGTAGTCCAGCGCCGTCGTCGGGGCTTGCGCGTGCAGGAGGCTCGCGCGCAGGATGGCGCCCATCGGGCTTTGGGGCGACCAGAGTGCCATTGTGATTGTGAGTTGGTGGTGGTGGTGGTGGTGGTAGTGGTGTTGTTGGGTTTGGTGGTGAATCAGGTAATGCGTCGATGACGAGGAGTTGTGGGGAGAACTTGTAGTGAGGAGTTATGGCGATGAGACGTGGTGAGAGGTTGTTGCAGTTGTGTAAAGCGAGACTGTAGCAGCTCTCAAGTAGGCGATGTGTTTGGTAGACGATGCAGCTTGTGAAGGCAGTGTATGTGTGTAGATGCGGACGAGAAGCAGGATGGGAATCTAGAGTGTCCCAGAGGGCCTGATTATATGAATCCTTCATCTTCTTTCTCCGATGGCTTATATATAATGCGAGGTTTATGTCCCTAGGTTTCTCTTCCCAAACTCAATATCGTGGCTTTCATACCGCGATGGGCGCCAGAGGCTTGCAACGGCCATCTTAGAGAGCCATCTTGGGAAGAAAGTTGCTCCACCGCGGCCTTCTTTTACTCTCGCTCGGGCCAAAAGGGGCGGAATGGCGTCGACGACCAGAGTGACACTCATCTCTTTGGGTCATGTGAAGCCATACTTGCTCCCTGAGCACTGCGCCCTCCACCGCCGTCTACCCCAGCGCAACTCCTCCTATCAGCCCATCCATCAATCATCCATCTCCTCCGGCTTCCAAATCTCCTTCCGGTACCCCTCGGTCAGCTCCCTCGCCTTGGGGTCGGAATCATACAGCTCGATCCACGCCATGAAGCCCCGATCCAGGACGTAGACCTTCTGGGTCTTCGCACGCTCGTCGCCGCGCGCCTCGAGCTCCCTAAGGTAGCGCAGGGCGGCGCTGGGCCCGCGCTGCTGGCTCAGCATGCAGTGGAAGACGACGCTGTGCTTGCCCTCGAGCCGGCGCAGCAGCGTCGGCATGGTCGCGTCCAGCTGGCTGCTCTCGAAGTGCAGGCAGTCCTTGATGTGCCCGCCGATGTAGTCTGCGTGTTGTCTGCTGGTTAGCAAGGTAAAAGCAAAGAAGCTGGCTTGGACCGTTGTTGGGCAACTAAGGAGTGGCGTACCTCCGTCCCGGACGTCGACCACGGCTACGTCTGGGTTGGGCTGCTTGGCGGCCGCCTCAAGCATCGGCCTGAGCTTCTCCGCCGTGATACGCCCGAGGCTTGAGAGTGTAATGAGGGACATCGCTCAAGCTGGAATCGGGTTGGCGGTGAGACGAATATCAAGCCAGTTGCGTGGTTGTATGCGCAACTGTATGATCTGGTACCCAACTGGTAGTCGATGAGATGGCGAAGTGAGTGAGCAGCAGAGCGCAAAAGGCCTGTTCCTGGAGAGCTTCCCCGCATAAGGGCATAAGCCGGATAGTAGGTCTATATTCATCTGATGTACTGGATAGATGAATACCAGCAGAGAAGGTCAATCAATGCGACAGCAATCAATAATAAGCCTGCCAAAAGTATGCGGGAACAGTTAGGTTAGCGTCTAATAAGATAGAGAGAGTGCAACTCCTGTACGATAGAAGCAGTCGCCAGCCTAGGTTGATAAATGGTTCCGGATCACGGCCACATTCCATCCCACATGAAGAGCCACCCTTGCCAATACATCTCATAGTTCCCGACGAGGTACGACAACCCATCGCCCTCGGTTCCCACCTTGTACGGTCTGGTGTACAGCCCGCCGGTCCTGAGATGCCGCTTCATGGCGGTATAGACCGAAAAGCTACTGGGCATGGTGCCGACGAAGAACTCGCTGCCCAGCAGCACGATCAAGTCAACCAGCCCTTGTTGGTCCCAGCTCAGCGAGTGGAGCTCCTCTAGATCTTTGCCGTTCAGTAAGTCGGCTTTGGTTACAACCTGCATCTGGGCCATTTCGATGGCGGCGTCCGCCAACTTCCTCGCCTCAGTGCGGTTGCCGGTAGCCAGGTAGGCCGCCTCGTACCCTCGCTTGTTGGCCTGCTGCAGATACGCTTCGGACTGCACCTCGTACGGAGGCCAGAAGCCCAGTGCATCACTTTCGGTCCGAAGGTGTATGCCGAGGAATCTGCCATCTTTGGCGCCGTGCGAACGAGCACGGGCGTGCATGTTCTTCAGGGTTACTTTGCCCAGGCGGAGCAGCTGATCGTTCAGCTTGAGGATGCTCCCGAACGTAGCGACGAACTCGGGCCCGTCGCGGTAGATCTGCCAGTCCCAGAGCACGCCCCAGTTGAAACGGATGAGGCGCGGGATCTCCTTGGAGGGCGCGATGCCGAGCTTGTCATCCTGCAGGTAGCGCCGGAAGGTGTCGCCGAATCGGTCGGTATGGCGGTTCTGGTCCTGAAAGTCGCAGCCCTCCCGGTTGCCGAAGTCCTTGGGGGTGATGAGCTCAATGGTGGGTGGGTCGCCGACGCCGGGGATGTCACTAATGGCGTCGTACAGGGTGATCTGGGGACAATTGTGGTTGAAGGCGTCGCGGAAGCGCTTCTCGTCGAACATGTAGGAAAAGGGCAGGAAATCGGTGAACAGATCGGCGAGATCCTGCTCGTTGCGCTTGCGTATCTTCGGCATGACCAGCCCAGTGGCCCCGGCTTCGAGGGCGTACCGTAGGCATGTCTGGATATAATTGCGTATGTTCCCGATTCCCCCGGAGTTGTTGTCGCAGATGAACACCAGACCATCGACCCAGGTAGCCTCGTCGCAAACCCGTTGCAGCGGCCACCCGATGAAGGGGGCCTCGGGGTCCGATAAATCTATAGAATTACTCGCAGGGGATGGAGGGCCGAGCGAGGTTGAAGTGGTCGGAGGAGGGCCACGATCGAACCAATTGAAGGTAGCAGTAGTCGGAACTCGCCAGGTCCATATGAGAACTAAAAGGACAGCGCAGAAGGTCGGGAAAAGAAGGTTGCGTCGCGGCATCAAGCCCAGCAATGCCTGTTGGCCCCCGGTCATCATCACGGCGGCAAGGCCGTGCGAACGCGCTTTACCTGGAGTGTCTTGGGGTATCTCGCAGGTCTGCCGTAGCTCGTGACTCGTGAGCGCTGTTCGATTCCAATGCAGGCAGTCGATCTCGAAAGAACCAGGGTCTCTGTTCTCGGGACCTAGCCGAGCTGAGCTGCGCGGTGCCTGAGCGCTGATGGCAACTTGGCGAATGGCGATGTTGGATTGGAGGCGATGGGGGGGATGCTGGCCGCAGATCTCAGATTAGCGAGATCGACTTGGGGATTTAGCGGCTTTAGGGGTTTTGGGTCCCTAGCCCGTAGGGCTGCTGGGCGCTGGAGGACCGAGCTATGGATCCTGGCAGTGCTCGGGCAGCCAACCGCTTGCCTGCGACCACTCCGACCAAAAGGCTCTGTGGATGATGCCGGATTTTTGGCAGAACTTGACAGATCACCGACTCGACCGCATCCTCATAGGCGAGGTGCCTGCTTCCAAGACAATGAGAACAGCCTGCCTGTACCGATCAGCAGCCTTATAGGGTTAGCATCGATGTTGCTGGCGATATACTCGCGCAAATACCCGTAAGTAGGTATCTGAGGGCGATACGCTGGCTTGAAGACGATGGCATGGGATTATATGGTTTGCTCTAGACCCCAAGCTCGCAACACCGCCTCTGAGCAAGTCACTTCTCCAGTGACATGTAGTTACACGCGCGGCTTGCTTGCGCAACTGGGACCTTTCACTAGGTAGTTTCTCACCGGATAGTAGTTACGTAGCTGTTGGTATCCAATCGGCACATCTAGAGCAGAAAGAAAGCATGCCATGTTTAATTCACCTGTAGTACGAAATTCCAATGTACCTCCTTTCGCATTTCACCACCTTGCTATGCTTGTGGATCTGTGATACCCCATATTCAAGGCCACCCCGATCCATCCTCCTCCTTGACGAGTGCCGTTCCCTACAACAAAAGCTTTCAATAAATACGTACCCGTGGGAAACACTTCACAGTTTGATGGTAGACGTATTGAGAGTCTACTGGTAGCTACCTAGCTCAAGTACAGGTCCAATGGTGCCACACCCTAACACATACGGGTGCTCACAGCCATGGCAGGCATTCGTGCCTTTCTTTGTCCCTCTCGGACAGGCTCTGTATTAGTACATTTGTAGCAAGTTCCTTCGCCGACAGACTCTGTAACAGTACAGTTGCAACAAATTCCCTGGCGGGCACGGGCCGGGTCAGGTGATAATGTATGTCGGCGGCCACGAGGCTGTAGGACACATCGTATCTCAGACAGGCTGGCTTCACGAAGTAGTAAGCCAGCACGTCAACAGCATTGATGTTGACAGCGCCTTCGTCTGCGTCCAAGTAATCCGGTGGTACTCAGAAGCCGATTACGCTGGACCCTAAGCCTTGCTGATCCAACCAGCGTTGATGAAAAGATCGAAGACCCTGCCACTTTTCTGCGAATCCATCCGGCAGATCTCCTTGACCTGTTTCTTCTTAAGGGCACCGTTGGTCTTCAGGGCTTCCTTCAGGATCTGCTCCTTCAGCATGAGGAATGGCTTTGGCTGGATGCGAGCCACCTTGCAGACCTCCAATTCATCAGGGGTCAGGAGATGTGCGTCCGGCATGTTCTCCTGCCCAATAGGCAGCGGCTGCACACCAGAGATGGGCTGGGGCACGTAGTGCTGTCTGGTCACCAATGTCTTCTCCGCCTGGCCATCGACACCGTTCGCATTTCCGTTCGTGGAGCCGTTAGTGACAGGTTTGGACTCGCCAGTCACAGCCGAGGCTGCTGCACCCAGCACACCGTCAGTACCATTTGCCGCTGGGCGGAAAGGCAGCTCTGGCGCAACCAGCACCGCAGCACCACTAGGCGGCTCGGACTGAACCGTCTGCTTAGAACGCTGGGCAGACGCGAGCCGCTCACGGTCCATCGATCCCATCGGAATCGCCTTGGCCACCCGCTGCGACTTCTCCTGCTCGTACTTCTCTCCGTCACGCAGGGTGCCAATTCCGGCAATTCTCCACTCCTGCAGCTGCGCGATGGCCTGTCGAAGGTTGAGTTCGTCGAGAAGACCTTGCTGGAAAGATTCAAAGTCGTCGTGGTTCATGATGCGGGCGAATGGCTTGGCCTTGTTCACGATTTCACGCTCTTCCTTGGAGCGCTTCTTCTCCTGCTTGATATTCTCACGGTAATCAAGGAGGTTGTGCTCGAAGATGACGTTCTTTCGCTCCACACGCTGGGTCAGGCGGTCATTGTAGATATTCATCACTGTAATCTTCAGCTCCATTTCGGGTTCCATCTCGCCCGTGCGGGGGTTGATGCCATCGCCAGGATCGAATTGCATCAACTGGACAACTTCCTCGGCCTCGTTGGCGTACTCAGTCTCAAATTCGAGGCGACCAGGCATGTAGCCCCCGATCTCGTGACAGGACGGTACACTGGCGGTCGGCTTGGTCTTGGGGGGCATGGGCGGCGCATTCTTCTGTGCTTCGCGGCGTTCCTCAATCCGTTTCTTCTTGCGCGCTTGGAACTCCTCGCGAGAGACCTCGAGGGCCAGGTCCATATCGGTCGGTCTGCATCGTTTCGGCAGAGGAAAGTTGGGGGATTCGACAAAGATCTTCAGATAGTGGTCGCGCACCTCGTCCTTGTGGCGATAGCCGCCAATGTGATCCGCAATATCAGCCCATGATCCCAGACCGTAGATCTCGGAACCTTCGAGCAGCAGGAGCTCTTCATCCGCACCCCAATCGGGGTCAAAGATGGGAATTGAGTTTTGCTCGATCACTCGGTACGGGTGGGTGGTCGGGTTGTGGGAGCCGCTGGAGGCAGCACTGGAGAAGCATTGGACGCAAAGGTCATACTCGTTACAGGCACTATGGGCACATCGAATGCGAACCTGCAAGGGACCATCGTGATCAGATTAGCACCGTCTCCCGAAGCAGCAAGCAGCATCACTATGGACGGATTATGATGGGAAGGTGGAAGGGTGGAAGGGACAAGATCGGAATGGTGGGATGTGGAGGGTGGAATAGCTCCGCAGTCGACGGGTCGTGGGGAACATATCGGCCTAATAGCGGCAGCGCGAGATGCGCAACGGCCATGACAGGGTTGACAGGCCCATGAAGACGGAGAGGAGAGGGCAGAGAATAAGACACAGAGACGTACCGTGGAAGTGATGTCTGAGGAACAAACATCGCAGACATATTTGACTCCGCCTTCACCGCCACGGTTGGCGGTTTTCTTGCGGATGACTCCCATGTCTTCCGCCAGCTTGAGATGCAGTTCGCAGTACCGCCAAGGTATTGGCAGCAAAGGACTAGGGGGTGTTGATTGTTCGGCGACGGCGCGCAGGATCGGGATACCAAATAGGCAAGCTGAGTCGCGTCAGAATGCCCGGGACGAGGAGTTTCAATGAGCTAGGGGTCCAAGACTGGGTGTCCGATGGCTGCTGAATGCGACGTATTGAGGTGTTGACTGCTACGCGCGATGGAGGAGTTGATATGCAAGGGCGCAACGATGGAAAGGGTACCATAAGTGCGGAGAGATAACGCCGATCGGCCCTGTTGCTAGAGCAAACTAAAAGTGCAAATGGGACCGTGCGCTGTGGACAATCAGCCCCAATGATCACGTGATGGACGTCTTCTTTCCGCCGCGCCCCACCCATTGCAGTCTTGTTCGCTGCCAATAATGCCGAAGAAGAAACGCTAGCTATTTTTGGTCAAATGACGTCACTGCAATTCACTTTGTAGCTCACCTGCCGCCCAGCTTGACGGGCTGTCTGACCTGACATTTGCAGTGGGCACTCGAGGTCGAGGTCGCGCAGAGCTACGATGGCGGGGCCCGGAGCATTGCGCGGGGTGTTGTTGCCGGATGCCCCTCGGCCGACTCTATGCGCCCACTGAAGACCTCGAGTTCTTTCCCACCATCTTCTGTGTGATCACTTCGTCTCTGAGCACTTTGCAGCCATAGATATATATCTCACACTACCTCATCCTTTCTGTCTGCAAAGCTGTCAAGTCTGATTGTTCACCTGATACCTACCCAATAGTCTTCATTCTCTGCCTCCATCATGCCTGAGAAAGTCCTCGACGATATCTCCCATAGGCGGTACAATCCCCTTCGAGGCTCATGGCTACTCGTGTCACCTCACCGAACAAAGCGACCTTGGCAGTAAGTGTGCGTATTATATGGCGGTCGCGAGCCTAGGGCTAACAGGGGTATTTCAGAGGCCAGCAAGAGGCACCGGGGACCATCGAGCTGCCTGAGTATGACCCAAAGGTGTGAATGGATCCTCTGCGGCAGTTATACTGGAATAGACTGTTGACATTGCCAGTGTTACCTCTGTCCTAGGAACCCTCGCGCACAGGGCGACAGCAACCCCGACTACAAGAACACCTTCGTCTTTGTCAACGACTATAGCGCTGTGAAAGAGGAACAGGAAGACTACGGGGCGAGCCCTTCGAGCGATGGTGGGATACGTATTATAGTACTTGATATTCCGCGTAAGCTGACCACTTTGTAGACCTCTCGTCGCTCTTGCTCCGTGCCGAAGGGGTGAAGGGCAAATGCTTCGTGCTCACCTTCTCCCCGAAACACCACCTCACCCTTGCAGATATGCCTCCCAGCGATATCCTCCCGATCATCGAAACCTGGACTCGAATCTATGCCACACAACTCGCACCGACAAATCCTCTTGCCGAACTTGCTGCGAAGCTCGATCTGACAAACCGCGAAGCACCGCCCGAGACCGTCGTATCCAAACCAGCGCAACAACTCCGGTACATGCAGATCTTCGAGAATAAAGGAGCAGCCATGGGTTGCTCGAACCCGCATCCGCACTGTCAGATCTGGACGACCAGCACATTGCCCGAAGAGCCAGCAGCTGAAGTCGTGCAGCTTGCGAAGTACAGAGCCGAGCATGGAGGGCGGCACATGCTAGAGGACTACGTCAAGCTGGAGATGGAGAAACAGGAGCGTATCGTGTACCAAAATGACTCCTTCCTGGTTGTGTGCCCGTGGTGGGCCATCTGGCCTTTTGAAGTCATGATCATCTCCAAGCGGCACGTCCGTGCCCTTGTCGACTTGACGGAGCAGGAACGGATGCACTTCGCAGAGACCCTACAGGAGGTGACCAGGCGGTACGACAACCTGTTCGAGACGAGCTTCCCGTACAGTTCAGGAATCCACCAGGCGCCGCTTGACGGCAGCGACGATGAGGTCGAAAACAGCTGGTTCCACATGCATTTCTACCCACCCTTGCTCCGATCCGCCACCGTGCGCAAGTTCCTGGTAGGTTACGAGTTGATGGCCGAGCCGCAGAGGGACATTACTCCCGAGCAAGCGACGACAAGGCTGAGAGGCTGCAGTGGGGAGCTGTACCGTAAGAAGATCTGATATGACAGGCGGTTGGATATCAACCATGGATCTTTGAACATACGATCTCGACCCATTTGTTATGGGAACGCGCAGATAATACCAATTGCCGCCAATCATCAGACTCTAAGACTTGGACGAAGATTCGTTCTGTCTACTTCTTTTTGTTGTATTGTATCACCTGACTGTGCCACTGCTTATCCCTCGACGTAAAAGTTGTACTGGGTGACCATCCACACTATACCGACCGAAGCGAAAAAGAAGGGGAAGAATACCGGTGGACCTAGTTTAGCGGTTCGAAATACGGCCCATTCGGAGGCGAAATGAAAGAGGGCGACAACGTAGGTCCAGATGGCAATGTTGTAAAGGGGCGCCAGGTGCAGGTTGTAGCTCGCGTAGATGCGTACGATGGCAGAGATGAGGGTATAGGTGCCGAAGAGTCTGGCAGCAAGAGGCGTAACCTGATCCTGGCTGCGACCTTCCTTGGTGTTCGTAGAAGAGACAGGCACGAGTTTCTGGGTCGAATCGTCGGGGTTGTAGTCGGCTGTCTTTGGCGGCAACGAGGCGTTGGGGACGAATTGGCCGTTGTAGAGGCGTCGAGAGTAGTGTAGCGTCAGGTAGTTTTGCAACGAGTTGCCAACGGCGATGACAGAGAGCTGCAGAGTTCAGTTGATCAGCACGCAGCTTCTCAAGAGAGTATCACCGGTTGAACCTACACCGAACATGTAGTAAGGCAAGTAGCCCTTTGCGGGCGGGAGGTAGGCCGTGAGTGTGTCCATGCTGATTTCTATGCAACCATCACCTTCAAGCAGCACCAGGGGTGGCCGATGTCAAGAAATCCAAACACCACAACCCTTCCAGACCGACGGGTGCCAGGAGAATCTTGACTGTTCTAGCCTGGCGAATGGAAGGAGAAGAAGGGAACGTGCGATGAGTTGCGAGCTCACCCGCAGCCTGCAGGGCCCTTGTCTTTCCCCCCTGTTCGTCGGCAGTGGAGCGGGAAGTCTTTCTAGCAATTGGCCAATCAACAGTTTAGATGAAGCGTCACTTCCCAACTTTAGCCTAGCGCGGCGGACTCTGGCAGATGGTGGGAATCGGCAACTTTCATCATCTGCGTTTGTTGGGTTCGACCTGGAACAACTCCCCGCTGCGTCGAGCCGGTCACCGCACCAGTCGCGAGTGACAACCACCTGCAATCTTTAAGCTCCCGAGCAGTCCGGCCTTGTTTTGGGTCGGCTGTCTGCCTGCATCTGTTCCCACCGCTCTTCTCCCTCTGCCTGTAGTTTCCTCTTCTTCCTGCCGTTCATACTCGTCAAGCATTCAGCGCCACACGGGATACTGTCTTGGAAATATGGAATCCGTCAAGGAGGCACTCGCCTCGATCCCTCAGAGCGTCCAGCTGGCGCTCGCTGGTGTTGGGGCCTTGTTTATAGGATCCAAGGTCCTGAGCTTCCTGCAACTGTTCCTGAACCTCTTCGTCCTCAGCGGCACCAATGTAAGTGGACGATTGGCGATCGCCGTGCGTGTATCGTCCCGGGGCGGAACAAGTGGCTAACATGACTTTTTCTCTGCTTAGCTTCGAAAATACGGCAAGAAGGGCACGTGGGCTGTCGTCACCGGTGCCTCCGACGGTCTGGGCAAGGAATATGCCACACAACTCGCAGCCAAGGGCTTCAACCTCGTCCTCGTATCACGAACCTTGTCCAAACTCGACGCCCTCGCCGCCGAGCTGAAGAGCAAGTACTCCGGCCTTGAGACCAAGGTCCTGGACATGGATTTCGTGGCGGACAAGGACTCTGACTACGAACGGCTGGCCGAGATGATCAAAGATCTGGACATTGGGATTCTCATCAACAATGTTGGCCAGAGCCACAGCATCCCTGTTCCCTTCACGCTCACCGACAAGGCGGAGCTTCAGAGCATTGTGACAATTAACTGCCTCGGCACATTGAAGGTCACACGAGCCGTGGCGCCAGGCATGCAGAGTCGGAAGCGCGGTCTGATCCTCACCATGGGCAGCTTTGGAGGCTGGATGCCCCTGCCGTACCTCGCCACCTACTCGGGAAGCAAGGCATTCCTGCAGCACTGGTCGACTGCGCTCGCGTCCGAGCTGAAGTCCGACAACGTTGACGTTCAACTGTGCCTTAGCTACCTGGTCACCACGGCGATGAGCAAAGTCCGGCGACCCAGCATGTTCATCCCGAGCCCCAAGCCGTTCGTGCGCGCAGCCCTGAACAAGGTTGGAACAGGAGGCTGGCAGGGCGTCGCTCATACCTATACCCCCTACTGGAGCCATGCGATGATGGCTTGGTTTGTGGAGAACACCATTGGCATTGGAAGCGCTATTGGTCTCAGCTTCAACAAGAAGATGCACATTGACATCCGCAACCGTGCTTTGCGAAAAGCTGCCCGGGAAGCCAAGAAGAACTAAGAGCGGAGCATTACGGGGAATCCGAGGAGGCCGAAATGCTACGTGGGCGATTCATGTTGGAATGCGGAATGCAAGGTTGGAGGGGCCACACTGGTGGCGGTATCAGGCCAGAGAACCGCACAAGCAACATTGCAAGATGAAGGGACGAATGTGGCAATGTGGAAGGTGGTATTTCAAGCAACTTTGACGTGTCTTTGACGAATTGCGCCTTGCTGCTGTACATATATAACGTTTGAATGACACTCGAATCCTGCGCGAGTCAAGCTTTGAAGGATGTACTGGCAGTTCAACGAGTTGAAGACACGATGCAGGAATGTAACAGTACCTTCTAGTTGAACGCTTATAAACTGAAGGTTGAAGTTAGCATACCAGGTTCCGTCAAAGTCAAATAGAAAGTATACCCTCCAATCCAAATACGTTTTAAATGCATGTATTAGCTGCAACACCGTTTCGCGAGTGCGTGGAAACGTGAGGTGTCTTGCAGACATTGGAGAGCTTCGGCGGGTTTAACAAGTCATATGCTGCCTGGATTGGCTTAGCGTAGAGTTCAAGTGCCAATTGGGAGCTTCGCTTGTACGCCTAAAAAATTCCAGCATGCTCCAGCCTCCCGAATCACGGACCATACCTTAACCACCAATACCTACCCGACCGACCATACCTTACACTTTGCCTTGCCCGACCTCTGCCCTTAGCTGCTTGGACCAAACCTCGCATGTAGCCAGCGGCCGCTCGACGGGAAACGAGTAGACTCGAAGCCATCTCTTTTTTTTTTTTTCTGGACTGGTCGATTGTCCATTGCACCGGCGCGCCGCATGCCGTAGACAATCCTATAGTCTCTCGGCGCCCTGCTGCCGCAACGGCTTATTCGTCCTTGTTGACTTTCTGCCCTCGCGCGCGACGCCTGCAACCCGACCACGCTGCTCAAGACTTTGCGACGCGCATCGATTGTAAGCACAGCGGGCTTTGTCTTGCCTGCCTGTTGCTTAGCTCTCGCCCACCATGGCGTTCGCCCAGACTCCTTCGCAGAACCTGCCGGGCGCCTTTCTGCAGACCCCTGCCATCGCGTCGCGTTTCTCCTCCGAGCTCCAACAAGATCCCGTCCGACGCCGACTCTTCTCGGACCCTTCTGCCACCCCGAACAGTCAAGCTCCTGTCTTCTCCCAAGCTCCCGTTTTCTCCCAAGCACCGACGTCGATGTTCGATGCACCGACAACGGCCGCCGAAGATGACATGGCGCGAGCTCTACAAGCTGCCTCGGCAGCTCCCCAGCGTCCCTTAGCCAAGGCTGCCACCTTGGTCAACACCGCGCTGGTTGACGACGAGCGATACCCCGACCTTGACACATACTACAGGCGTACGTTGTTTCCATTAGCTTCCCGTCCGAGAGCCTCGACCGTACTGACGTGACTGCCTTGCAGAATCCTCCTCGGACTACGATGTCAGCCAAGTCAACTCACCATGGGCACCCTTCCAGCTCGGTGACAAGTACCCCATCCCCCAGAACGTATTCGAGCAGTACAACCGCGCCGAGGTCTCTACCATGATGGGCCTGTTCGCCGAAGTCAACCATGCCTGGGTCACCATCGACAACTCCCTGTACCTTTGGGATTACAAGCACCCCGATCCGGAGCTCATCGGCTACGAAGACAGCCAACAGAGCATAACCGCCGTGAAGCTCGTCTCTCCCAAGCCCGGTGTCTTCAACCCCGTTATCAAATACGTCTTGGTGGTTGCCACTACCTCCGAAATAAATCTCCTGGGTGTCGCTGTGAGCGAGACCGCAACTGGCACGAAGGCTCTGGAGCTATATGGTACGAAAATGTCTCTACCACTGCGAGGCACAGAGGCCCGCGTCGTGGCCGCCACAGCGTCCGGGCGCATCTTCTTTGCGGGACATACAGATCCTCACATCTACGAGCTGTATTACCAACAGGAGGAGAAGTGGTTTTCCAGTCGAACCGGCAAACTCTCACATGAGACCAACAACATGCAAAGCATGCTGTCATTTCTGCAAAAGGCTGATACAGAGTACATCATGGATATCGTCGTTGACGACACGAGAAATCTCCTATACTCGCTCTCCAGCACGTCCACCATTCGCACCTACTACCTCGAGCCGCCTAACAAGCTGTCTCGAGTGATCACCATGACGAAGAGCGACATATTGCGGAACGTAGCACACCTCCTAAGCTTTGGCTCACCACTTCTCACGGAACGCATGGATATCGTCTCCATCAGTCCCATCTCCGCCGTCGAAGACAACAAAGTACATCTCATGGCACTGGCCAACACGGGCTGCCGTCTATACATGAGCGCGACTAGTGGTGCTTCTTACATGTCGAGCTCCTCCGGCGAGGCGCCCCGCAGCATGCAGTTGCAAAATATCAAGTTCCCTCCGCCTGCAGCGAACCAGAAGCGGCCTAGAGAGGATTCTTTCCGTCAGATCGGCGAAACGATCGACGTCCAGTCCACAACGCTCCAAACGAGTTGGAAGGGGGTTCGGTTCGCTCCAGGCTATTTTCTCGACTTTGTCAATAAGACCGACCAGCCGAACTCAGACATGCTGTTCATATCGACCCCGGATAGTGGACGCATTCTGAATGCCGCCAGGAGCCGAAATATGCAACAACTGCGATTCTACGAGCACGCCAACTGGGTGGACATCGGAAGTAGGGCTGAGGATATTGGTCTTGTTTCTGAGCCGTTCGCAGCTACCAATCAGCCGTTGGGATTTGGGAATGAGCTCGCGGTTCAGTTCGACGATCCAACCGGCGGCGAATTCGCTATTCTGACCAACACCGGAGTTCACATGATCAAAAGAAGAAGACTTGTGGACATCTTCGCCTCGGCGGTCCGGGCCACTGCTGGAGAAGAAGGTCTGAAGGCCGAGGTCAGCAGATTTCAGAAGGCGTATGGCAGAGTGGAAACCATCACAGCGGCTTTGGCTGTGGCCTGTCGCCAAGCAGACAACGGTCGGCTAGGCGTTGGACGCAGTGTTCCCGACCAGTCCACGCTCGACCGCGCCAAGCAGGTTTTCATCAACTACGGTGGAAATCCTCAGCTGCCCGAGCAAGACGGCCAACCCGCGACCGCCGAGATGGTGAAGCCGTCTACTCGTCATGCCGCCCTTACACTATATCTGAGCCGTCTGGTTCGGTCTTTGTGGAGGTCCAAAGTTGTCTCTGTCGGCGTTAACGCTGCCGGCGGCCTCGATGTGGCGAGTGTGATCACGGATGCGAAGTTGCAATCGGTACAAGAAAGTGTAGAGAGCTTGCGAAAGTTCCTCGACGCCAACCGTCCTTTCATCCAAGGTCTTTCGAAAGCCTCCGATATGAGGCGCGTGGGCACGAAACAGGAAGAGCTCCTTTCCCAGGCGGAACACCAAGCTATGCATGCCATAGAGGTGCTCATGAAGGATATCAGCGAGGGTATTTCCTTCATCCGAACACTGTTCAATGAACGGGCCACAGACATCTTTGCTCGGCTGGACGATACTTCTCGACAGCAGCTACGCGACCTGACATACGAGTCTCTCTTCTCACAAGACTCTGGGAAAGAACTGGCTAAGGTCCTGGTGAAAGCCATTGTCAATCGGAATATTGAGAGTGGTGCCAATGTTGAGACGATAGCTGATGCTCTCCGCCGAAAATGCGGCAGCTTCTGCAGTCCCCAGGATGTCGTCATATTCAAGGCTCAGGAGCAGCTTAAGAAGGCTTCGGAGCCAGGATTGAACCCGACTACGTCCCGAACGCTCCTTCATGAAAGCTTGCGTCACTTCGAAAGCGTCGCAGGCTCTCTGACACGAGCTAACCTCGAGTCTGCCATCGAGCAGTATGTCAGCTTGCGATACTATGCGGGTGCCGTTCGTTTGTGTCTGGTCGTGGCGGATGAGAAGGATCGAGGGAAGACGGCGCTCTCCTGGATCACTGACGGAAAGCCTGCCGGTGATCCTAGAGCCCATGCCTTCGAACAGCGCAAAAGCTGCTACAACATGATTCAAGTGGTGCTCCAGAACTTGGATGCCGCCTCCAGTCGAGAACCTGAATATGTTGATGGCAAACCCACCTTGATTGCCACGAAACGCGCGGAAGCGTACGATGTTGTGAATGGGTCATCGGACGAGGTCTTCCACTATGACCTGTACGACTGGTATTTGCAACAGAACTGGACCGACCGTCTGCTCGCGGTCGAGTCGCCGCATGTCATTAAGTACCTCGAGCGGCTTGCAAGCCAAAGTGCTGAACATGCCGAGCTGCTCTGTCGGTTCTTCACGCAACGCAACATGTTCTACCAAGCGGCAAAGGTGCAGGCTGGACTGGCGCAGTCCGACTTCCCGCTGTCCATCAAAGACCGCCTTCAACTTCTCAGCAAGGCCAAGACCAATGCTTCGGTGACCTCCGCCGGTGCCAGCCGCAAGGACCAACAGTTATTGAACCACGAGGTGACCGAGCTTTTGGAGGTCGCGCACATCCAAGACGATCTATTGGAGCGACTCAAGGCGGATAGTAGAATCCCGCCTGAGAAGTTGCCTGACATCCAGATGGCGTTGGATGGCAAAATCCAAGCTCTCTCTGAAGTGAGTTGCCCCCAATATAGAAGATCGTACTGCTCGACTCGATTGCTGATGATGCATAGCTGTTCAATAACTACGCGGACCAGGCCGAGTACTACGACCTTTGCTTGATCATATTCCACGTTGCCGATTTCCGCAATTCGTCGACCATCTTGAGCACATGGAGCCAACTGATCCAACAAAGCCACGAGAGGATAGCTGAACGGTGGAGAGTTTATCGGACTGCACGCCGACAGAATCCTGGGAAGGCCGGGGACCCGCCTCCTCAGCCGTACGAGATCCTCGTTGGGGCCATTCAAGAGATTTGCCACCGCTCCAGCAATGACTCGTTCGTCTTCCCGGTGGGAGCGCTGATGCCCGAAGTGTGCCGTTATGCTGCGGATAACAACCAAGATGGACGGATCGGAGCGGATGTGAACTGGCCGGTGACCCTTTTCCTTCAGTTAGGCGTGAGCTACGACATAGTAGGTCGTGTGCTGGAGGCCATGTATGAACGCCAGGAACCCCCGTTCCGCGGCGCGGGCCGCTTGCGAGTGGCTGAGTGGATTGCCTTCGTTGTCGGCCAGTGGCTACGGGATGTCAGCAGACATGGGCGTCCCGAGACACGGCTTGATCACTGGGTCCTGGACTTATTAGTCGACTGCGACACCTTCGCTTCGTCCAGCGCACGTGGCAGCAACGAAGGCGGCGCTGATCCGCGAGATCTCGCTCGAACCATCAAGGATCTCCGAAGGACCGTGGAGGGCATGGTCTCGTCGCCAGTGATGAACCGGAGTATGGGATTCTTCTGAGCTCATGGTTCGGAAATGGGTTTCTGGTAACTCGAAACAGAGTTCGCGTCTGGCGGTAGACTGATGAGACTGATGAGTGGGCCGTTGGCGGTGGCTGGAAAAGCGAGGCTTTCTGAGTGCTCACGAGCTTGTTTCCCCCACTATACCCGACAGGCTCGTTGTGGGTACAGTTGCCTTTCAGGGGAAAGGCCCCAATGCTCGTAATGAAATAGGAGTCTTTCAAGGCAGCGAATTGCATGCATGTAGAGTAGACAAATGAACAAGAGCTCTGGTGGTGTACGAGGCGTACTTGTGTTGGTTGCATATCTGAACAGGCATATAACCACCCAAAAAGTAACTGGCATAACCATTGGTACAGACACGGCGCTCGGATGAAGGTTTCCAAGTTGTTAATTGATGAGGTTCCTATCCACTGCGTTTGCCTCAAGGCGTTTGGATGGCTTGAGGTAAGCTTTGGAGGCGCACGACGTTGCATGCCTGAATGGACCTAGCAGAAGTGCCCGCAGCGAGGCGGTTTATGATTCACGATGTGTAGAAACTAAAGAAAAGAAACTTCCTCCAGGTGCTTAGTTCATGTTCCTACCACGAAAAATATTTCTGTCTCCGGAAGCTGGCCTTGCAGTATGAAACCACACGAGCTCCTCGATGTTTGGGAGCCATCTTCTCTCAAACATTCACACATCTAACCATTACGGCCTTCCACTCAGGTGCATGTTCACATGACAATATCTGTCACACTGCTCCTCTTAAGCTGCCTCATTGCTTTCCTCACCACGATACCGCTGATACTAGGCGTGTCGAAGCGGCCTTGTACCTTACCCCCTACCAATACCTCCAACACCAAGCCATCACTTCAGTCACACAAGCACGTCAACATGCTTGCTGGACGCAAAGACAACGGGTTCCAACCCCAAAGCACACCTAAGGCACACCCCATCTTCGGCACCCGCGCCCCCTGGGCTACCCCTCACCCATCGGCCAGGAACTACGTGCATTACCCGCCGACACTGTGGATGCCCTCGCTCGGCCGCCTCGTCAATGGCGACGTCGATGCTGTGCGCCCACGAACACAACGCCGGGGCCCCAGGACGGATCCCAAAAGTATAGACGGCCGCGAGGGCGAGATGCGGTACTTTCGCGCGCCGTCGCCGTATCCGTCAAGGGGCAGGATCTGCATGGAAGACGGTGGCGATAATGAAGACGAGGAAAAGCACAAAGACGAAAACGAGGACGAACAGAAGGACGAACAAGAAGACGAACAAGAAGGCGAAGAAATGGGCAGCAGCAAAAAGGAGGCCGAAGAAAAGGACGACAACGAAAAGAGAGATAAAGAAAGAGAAGAAGAAGAAGAAACGGGCAACAACGAAAAGAAGGATGTAGAAAAGAATGATGAAAAGCAAGAAGAAGAAAAAGAGCAGAAGGAAGATAATAAGGTTGGAGAGGCAAACGCACACCACTACATCCATGATGACCTCCCCTATGGCGCCCAGATCGCGCCCAGCGTGTCCGAGGGCACGTACCAAGACAGCATCACGCGCACGACAACCAAGAGCGATTGGACGATCGACTTCAACAGCTCATTGATGGTCGAGTCCGAGGAAAAAAGCGTCAAGAAGAAGGGTCTAAGAGGAGTGTTGAAGAAATTTGCAGGCAAGGCGAAGAAGGCTTCGAAGGTGAAGGCGAAGGCTGCCTGGATCAAGACCTGTATGGGGTGGGATTAGTGTGCTGCCGGGTGGGAAGCGAGGGCGGATGTAATGGGCTCTTGGTTTCGGCGTTCACAGCATAGCGACCGGAGTGCAGTTCATACAGCGCTATATTGTTATCCGGCTTGTCGTACTCGCCTCACAGTTTTGATATATTAGCGGTTGGATATGTGTTTTCGACATGTCTTGAACAGCAGGTGGTAATGTACGCCTATGTGACTGCCTCACTAGGTACACTCATACAATCAAGCCGCGACCGTAGCGACCTTGGCATGATATTGCCTCTAACTGGCCTGCAGACTCTGAAGCTTTTTCGCAATATCTATATCAGTCTCATTCCACCCACTTTCCCATCCTATGAGGTCATTGTAAAGTTACGTGGAGGCATGTGCGCTCCTATTGAACCACCTAACTTAACCTACCTCCAACTCCTTGTGTGTCTTCCTTCCTCATCCTATGTGACCGCAAGCGGTGTATTCACCATTGCATCCACTATGAGCCTCCAACTGAGTAAAGGTGAACTCCCAAACCGCGAAACGCGTGCGTAGTCGCTTGTTTTGTTGTGCGCGAGTGACAAAACCTTGTTGGTCGCGCCATCATGCACCATACCTGTGGCGGCAGCTACGAACCCCTATCGATACGGGTGCACACCTACCTAAGTACTTTACTGTAGGTACTCTAAAATCTCCAGCTGCCCTCATGTCAATAGTTGGAAACCTAGCCGTTAGCCCTGGAGTGGCGTGGCCCCCATTGTGCCGCTATTCTAGCCGTCGTCGCACTAGATAGGGGTCATCTGGACCTTCGGTCCCGAACCTACCCCTATTCACCCCCATTCCCTTCGGAATTCTGGCTATATATTCTGCGTTCTTCACCTACAGATATTCCTATCAATCAAGCCACTATTTCTGTTGACACCTCAAGGCAATGAAATCATGCTGTGAACCATCTCTTCTTCTCGACGAAGTGCCCTCCACAGCGCCCGGGCCCCGACTGCTGACAGCGCCGAGACGTCTCCAGGCACGTATGACCCAATCAGTTCTGTCCGAAACCTCTGCGATATTATTATAAGTCGCAGGTAGCAGTGAGCAGGTCTGGGCTCTTTCCCTGTCCGAGCTACCGACCTCTGAGCTCGGCTTTCTCGCTTTTCTAGGGTGGCCTTGCCATAGAAACCCCATTTGGCGAAAGACAATGACTCTAGATACGACGAAAAGTGTTGCATTCAGACCCAATTCTGTTGGCGTTAAGGGTGGTCTGTGCCGCCCTTGGCATGCAGCCACCGCCACACCGAAGTTTAGCCGGCCCATAATAAATTTTCTATATAACTTAGTTTTTAGCCGATGAAGCTTTCGCTTTTAACTTTTTATTTAATAAATAATAAACATATACTATACCTTACGGGTAATTATAATAGTTATAAGCCCGGTTTACACTTTATAACATTTTTTACAATTTATTCGTTTCGTTATAATTATTAATTAACCTTTATTTCTATCGATCCCCGCCGTTTATAGCTATAGCAGCTACCAAAGCCTTTTTTAACGAGTTAGTTAAGCTTAAAAAACGTAACGATTAACTATTATAAGTTAACGCACTTTAATAAGTTTATAAAGTTTAAAGGGTATATAATTATTATAGTCCTTTTAACCTAACTATATTAACAGAGCTATTTATTATTACTACTTTAGCTTTTTTTTTAATTAAAAATAAAGAGATGTTTAATAAATAGGAAAAAAACTTTGCCGATTTTTATTAGTAATATTTTAATAAAAGCTATAAAAAGCTTTAAAAACTATAGTTTTTTAAGCGTTTAAATTTTAACCTTATTAACAAATTTAAACTATAGGCAGCCGACGTTAAAGCGGAAATTATTTATTATTAGTTTAAGAAATAAAGCATTAATAAAGTTTAAAAATAAATATTAAAAACGGTTAATCTTAATTATTTACGACTTTTTTATCGGTTTAATAATATTAAAATAACTTTTAAAGCATTTTATAACAAGTTAAGTTTTTTTAATAAAAAAGAGTTATTTATGGTTAAACGCCGCTATTTTAAAGTTTTTTAAAAGAAAAAGAAGAAGGTTAACGTTTAATATATTAAATAAAAGGTAATTAGATTTAAAGCTAAGCGTTTAAAAGTGTTAAAAGTTTAAGAAAAACTCGTTATTAAAATGTTTCTTAAAACTATTAGTAAATATTACTTCGCGTAATAAGCTATTTTATAAAGAAACACGTTTTATAAAAGCTTTATTTTCGATGGCTAAGTTTTTATATTTAAATAGTTTAAACGTTTTTTCATTTAAGAGTATTATAATACTAAAGACTATTTAATTAAGGGTAGGCACGTTTTTATTATTTTTATAAAGTTTAATAAAAATAAGGAT